>CANUEP010146779.1:0-34686 GCA_947857235.1 Jatropha podagrica | reverse complement strand
ACATGTGCTTCTATTAATGTAAGAAACTTAGGTGTTTCTTCAAGTTCTTCAAAGCACTTGTTGAAAGCAAGGTCATGGAGCTCTTGTGTGACTTGTTCTTGAATGTGTAAGGACATGGTTGCTCCATACTTCTTTGCACGGGTCCTTGTAATTGGTCCATTAGGAAGTGCTAATGGATTGCCTTTGTCGTGGTCCTTGTTCCCTTGAGCTCCATAAGTGGTTGGTGATAGTGGATCCGTATCATTTCCTTTTAATAAAATTTCACTTCTTTTGAAATGTAGAGCATGAGGACTGTGAACCCATAGAAAAAGATCTTTTAACTCCTGGTAAATTGAAACTTTCAGATGACATTATAAGATTCGTACTTCTCTTTCCTAAATTTACTCCCTCAGAGATGTATTTACTCTTAATTTGTCTGTCAGAGTCAATTATAGTACTAAAGTTCTGATATCTATGCTGAAACAAAGTGGCATACATTAAATTCAATCCTCTTATAAACCTATATACCTTAGTACCCTCATCAGCTACTGATCCTGGTGCAAATTTTCTCAACTCTATGAACTTCATAGCATATTCATCCACCGTCATATTTCCTTGAACTAAGGTCTCAAATTCTACCATTTTTGCTCTTTTCATTCTTTTAGGAACATACCGGTTCATAAATAATGTGGAAAATTACTCCCAAGTCATATCAGCTATAGAAGGCTGAATATAATCTCTAAACTAGATTTCAGTTGTGCCTTCCATTCTACGTCTCGCCAAGACAATGGACCTCTCATTAGTACAACCTAACTCCAAACAAAATTCTCTAATTCTAGCCAAAAAGGAGTGAGCATCCTCGGCACCAGTGAACTTAGGTGGTTTATATATAATAAACCTATCATCATAAAGAGTACTGTTTGCTACTCTCAACTCAACAAGTGGGGGTGGAGGTGGTACTAGCCGTTGTGGAGGTACAATTGGTTCTAGTATAGGAGCAAGAATAGGGATAGGTACAAGGTCTGATAATTTGGCAAGTATCTACTGTTGCTGTTGCACCTGAGGTGCTTGCGCCTGCAATATTTATTGTTGTTGTAGCATCAAGTTGTTCATGGCAGTTACTACTTGCTGCAATGCAGTCATAATGGTATCCACCATTGGAGGGTTCATATTCTGATTATTCTCATTTCTAGCAAGTTTACCTCTACGGCGCCTAATTGGAGATGGAGGCCCTGAAGAAGCCTCATCTGAAGCATTTTGCTCCATTCTATCAGGTATTCTACTTCTAGTATTCACCATACTGAAATCCAAATATGGATAAAACCAAACAAACATAACAATTTATATTTTAATATAATATTCTACTACTCACATATTTTTCTGCTATCTTAATTTAAAGACAGTTACGCTGAATTTAAGAAACAAGGAAGAATACTTCAAGACGTGACATGAATAATTCCGCAGTTATCTAAATCATATAGTCTTATGCACTGATACCAACTTTGTCATGATCCAAAACCGTGGGCCGGACCGACATTAGGAACTAGGTAAGCTTAAGGCACCCGAGGCCCTTAGTAAGCCTAAACTATTAAAACCCATTTCTATTATCTTTTGACTAATAGAATATTAAGCCCATATTATGACATTATTCATAAATTAATCAGAGTTAACTTTGCTGACCCAGCCTTAGTATTAAATACTGTTCACAGCTCAGGCCCATATCCGTTTAATAAAAATACATTCTCATGTAAATATTTATTTGTCATAATATGATCAAACTATTCGTATCATATGGTCTCCAAATATTCAAAAAAGAACACTCCACAATTTATTTATAACCACATGATAATTTCTTTTACATAACCAAATATTAATTAAACATTCAAACTGCGGAGTTAAATAAAATGTGCGAAAAACCACAAATATGAACAGATAATTCATAGTAACATGTTCAAATCTCTACAGAGAAGGAAGCAGAGTCTTATAAATCGATGGTACTTTTATTTCCTGAAAAATGTTTATGGAAGGGGGTGAGTTTCACTAAACTCAGTGAATAATAATAAATAATGTAAACCCACACATTCAAGCAGTATGCTTTCACAGTATAATAAATGGGCATACTTCACAAGCATGAGTCATACATCAACATCTTCAAACAAATCACATTCAAATATTCACAACATGTGGAAATTGGTCAATGAAATCACAAATCCACCTATTGGCCCCAGGCCAATTCCATAATAATAATATATATAACAGGGAGCCGATCCCCATACCTGGCCCACTGACCCATAGTGACACACGTCGTCCTAATTTCCACCTAAATATAAAAGCACATTATTTCGCATCGCAAATATTCACAATTATATTCAATACAATAAATGCAACATATGAATGTAATAAAGGGCGAAAATTGTATAAATTTATAAAACCGAAATATTATATATCAAATACTAAGATTATAGAACTGGGATATTATATTTGAAAAATGAAGGATATCAATATAGCAATAGAAATAAGAAATGATTCATGATTATTTAAATAATATAAAGAATATACGGTATGCATATGAAATGCGTGTATGCAGGATGGTGTGCACCATTTATTATTACTCACAGTAATCGCAAAATAATATTCAGGTCTGTCCTGGGTTCAGATTTGGAGGAGCAGTAGAGGAACTCGGTCGATTTAAGAAACACATATAATCAGGAAAATATAATCAGATAATGACTCCCTTAATTAAGAATATTATTTTAATAAACCTATCTGTTTATTTTATTTTTCTGACTAAATTTCTATTAATTCACTATATAACCTTACTATTTACTAGCAATTAATTTATTCACTTATTTTGTATCTAGTCTAGATATCAATTCCATTTATTTCACCACCAAATATATTTATACTCCATATTATAATTTAACACCAACAATAATAATAATTCATTAGCAATTCTACTAAATATTTATTTTCGACTAGAATTACCTTAAATCTAATATTCCATACAATAATAACACTTATTGTATTTAGGCATCTTTTGCCTTTATGAATTTTTCTTGTGGTATGGGCTCAACCTTTTATTGCATTTGAGTATGATGAATGTCGATCTTTGATCATACGTTTTTTTCTTATTTTTATTAATTATTTGTAAAAGCTAAGGAAAAAACTTAGATTTGTGAGACCCTCTAGTTGATCCAAACCTGAGCCCCCTTAAGCTCACCCATTTACACCCAAGTCCTATGGGTTTCATTAGGCTAAATGAAAAAAACCTGACTTTTGACTAGTACCTCGATATTTACATGAAATAGTGCCTTAAGTTGTCCGCATTCCAAGTTCTAGGGAGTTTGATTCCATTCATAGGTTTGATTTTGAATGTACTTGGTCCCCATTTTTGTGTGATCTCATAAGGGCCTTCCTAGTTTGGACTTAACTTGCCAACTCTTGCTGCTCCCATTTTGACTTCACTCTTTTTCCATACTCGGTCTCCTACCTTGAAAGTTCTTCTTTTGACTCTTTTGTATGGTATTTCATCATTTGTTATCGTCAAGCCTTCGGTTTAATTGATTCTTTGTTTCATACTTCTTCAGCTAGGTCCAAGTTGATCCTTAAGGATTCAGAGTTATGATCTTCATTATAGGATTGCACTCTTTTATTGGGTAATATCTCGACTAGTAGGACACCTCTATCCCGTATATAGGGAAAATGGTGTCTCACCTATGGAGGTTCTTGGTGTAGTCCTATAGGATCATAAGACACTATTCAATTCTTTGGTCTAGTTGGTCCCTTCACTTTCTAGCCTTTTCTTGACTCCCTACAAAATAATTTGGTTAGTGAATTCTATTAAATCATTGGTTTTTGGGTTGGCCACAAAGATAAAATACAATCTGATTGCCCTTGTTGAGTAGAATTCTCTAAACTTGAACAATCGAACTGTTTGTCATTATCTGTGATGAGCTTCCTAAGGAAGCCATGCTGGAAGAGCACATTGTTCTTTAAGAATTTTATAACTTGTGCTGGGGTTATTTTAGCTAGTGCCTCTACTTATGCCCATTTTAAGAAGTGATCAACTGCTACAACTATAAATTTTCTCTGCTGGTGGCTTTCGACAACGGCCCTAGGGTATTTATTCCCCCATTGAGCAAAAGGCAAGAGCTTCCATTGGGTTGCATGTCTGAGGCTAGTTTCCTTGGAACTTTATTGCACTTTTGGCATGGAATGCACTTCGTACATAGTCACGAATATCTTTTTTCATAGTGGGCCAATAATAGTCGAGCAAAAGAATCTTTCTCACAATGGCCTCAGATCCCATATGGGCACTGCCTAGTCCTTCATGTATCTCCCTGATGACATAGCTTAGCCTCTTTATCCAAGCATCTGGCCAGGGGTAAGACTTGGATTGCCTATACAGTGTTCCTCCTTCGAGGGAGTAGTTGGCTACTTGTCTTCTAAGGATTAGTTGTAAATAGAACTCTATTAGGAGTTGTAAATAGAACCCTATTAGGAGTTAGATTTCTAATAGGTTTATAGTATCATGTATGTATATATATATGTGTCCCTATTGATGAATTAAAATAAGAAAATATTTTTTCATAATAAACTCACAATTGTAAAAGAAAAAATCTGAAATAGAAAAATTGGAAAAATTTCAGGCACTAATAATGTAAGTATCTCCATTTAATTACTCTCCGGATTTTTTTTTTCTGAGGAATTCTTCTATCTGATTTCTACTTGAAAAATATCATGTTTTCCTTGTCTCCTTACCACTGCTATCCTAGAAGAAATCACCATCTTTCTCAACCAACTTACATTACATATGGCCTTGGCATCTAACAGAGAAATCCGAGCAATAGATGTAGAAATCAAGCTATAGAAAAATTCCAGAATGTAAGAACAGAACAAATGTTCAGCAAAAACATCAGACAAGTCCTTTGTCGTGATTAAGTCTACTGCATAAAAGTTTGGCTAGTATATTGCATGTTGTAAGAAAATAATTTTCTTTGGTTTTTTAATGGTGCATGCATGTTTTTGACAAAATGATGTACATAGCAGCAGTTATTTTCAGAAAACAAAGAGAAAAACAAAGAAAGAAAGAAAGAAAGAAAGAAAGAAACAAGAACATTCATGGCTAATGCCACTATCAAAACCTAAAATTTTGTTCGCTTACAAAAGCAAGGCCAAAGGGAAATCACCATATTGGTATACCAGAAATAGATAGATATTCAAACAAGTATTTGAAACAGCAAAGAAAAGGTATCACAGGGAAAGCAGACAGAAAAGTGGGATTGCTTTTCATTTTCTATTGAGATATACCTGAAGTGAGGCTATTGCAGTCTCAATATCCTTGAGCTTTTGTTCTTGTTCACTCATTAAAACTGGCTTTGGCTCTAAAACAAACCTAGCCACACAAAACCCAGAGATAGAGATAGAGAGAAAGGAGAGGGAAGATGCATCAGAGTTTTCATCTATTCCAAATACCAAATAAATCATGAATTGGCTGAATTCATTTGGTTTGTGCAATATTCACGTACTCCCTGCAAAGAAAAAAAAATCACCAGTGAACCCAGGAAGCCAAAATGTCAAATTTATAACTCATCAACCAATAGACAACAATTAATAGATGAGCCAAATTCCAGTTAAGAAACCACCCTAATTGATATAGAGATAAGGAATCACAGAAAGCCATGCAATGAGGTTCAAGTCCTTAATCAAAATGGTGAGTTTGACAATAACATACATCTAACGACTACAGATCTACAACACAAGTTTTTGGCTATTTACCTATAGATTTGTATGTATTTGTTTCATCAGGCAGTTGACGCAGTTCTTCCAATGTCAAGTAAGCACGCTTCTTTTCTCCCTCCTTGGTTCACATCTGGTTTTGCACCTCAAATACCACAGTGTTACTCAACTGCAGTCAGATTATTGAAGCATCACTACATACAAATACTCACATTCTACCAATATTATAAAAAGAACACAGATACTAATTAAGTACATAATCACACAAAAACAAGTACATGGGCAGAAATAAAGAAAAAAAAAACAATAAAACATGCCAAATGAGAACCACAAAGAAAAAACAACATATATACGTAAATCTGTTGATCTCATACAACAATAAAAACTAAACCTTACTCCCAAATTAGTTATTGAAGTCGGCTATATGAATTCTTTATTTCCATTCTGTTGTTCATAACTAAGTCCATACTAATACCAAGAAGTAGGACTGAAACCGATTAATTGAGAATTTAGCCACTCTTTGTTATATATTTAAAGTCTTAGTTAGAAAGGCTGCATCGGGTCATTAGGACCTGAGATGAACATCCCTGAGAGGTAATAAGTAATGGGTTTTTTGAGACAACTTCCCTCCATGTGGTCGTATGTCTACCTCTTTCTCTTCTAACACCCTCCACCGTCAATATAACACACTTACAAACCAGAGCACGCCGGTTCTATGTACTATATGACCAAACCTGTTGATCTCATAAATCAAGAAATACCTAGAAGCTATATTCTTGAGCAAATTGGCAAAATAACATAATTTATGTATGAGGAACACTACTCAAAGCATAAGGTCCTCGTCAACTACAATGTGATTCTTAAGAAATTGAGATAGTATAACAAAATAATTTGAAGCATAAAATTATTATCCTTATACCCAGGGGTAAAAGTGAAGCGTTCACGTTCAACAAAAATGTGTAACATTTACAAACTCAAAATTGATGTATTTCAAAACAATGACAGCGAACAATGATGGGTTATTTCGCTTCCTTTTATTGAAACCAATTTGTTAGGAAATAACAACGACAACAAACAAAGAAATCGAAAGAAATATAAAATAGCAAAATAATTTAACTTCCCAGTTGGTTAACTTAGCTTTTCTCTTCTTTTTTTTTTTATGGGAAAAAAAAAAAGTTACTTTTTGTCGGACCACCAAAATCAATACTTGAAAGAACAAAAGAAGTGACATCTTATATAACGAAAAATTTAAAATTCATTTTCTTTTCTCATATGAAAAAAAATATATTGCATGGTTATATGAGAGCGTAATTTTCCATTCTCATATAAAAATTGATGGAAAGTACATTTTGTTTAGAAAAGAGAAAAAAAAAAAAAAAAAAGAGCATACAGTCCGTAAAAGCTAGAAATCAGACCTAAATGGAGAATGAAGATCCATTTCACCTAAAAATTAAGAACAACATGTAACTCCAGACTAGAACTAAGACATACAAAGAATTGCTAAATAATCTAAATTGATATTAATCTCTAGATAAGCCTACATTGGTTCGAATATAAAACCAGAAATCAAATCAACTACTGCAATTTAACAAATAAGAACAAAGAAGATCAATATGGTAGAGAGGAAGTGAGATAAAAATTATTTATTACAGCTCTATTGGTCTCATCGGCCATGGGGAAAGTGGGTGTGATACTACCGCCGTTAGTTTTTTTTTTTCCCCTCTCTCTCTTTCCTGAACTGGGTTCAATCGGAGAAATTCGTAGAAGGTCAACAAATACAAATATCTTGTTGTCTACAACCAATCCAACAGGGTTACACGGGTCGGTCTTGATCCGGCCTGCAGTCTGGTGGGTGTAATCCGGCTTAGAATGGAAACGAGTCAAATGACCTTTTAATATAGTAAATCACTAATCTATATGAAAATTCATCTAACGTGGTTTTTTAATTAATTTTTAAAAGAGCTAGCATTCCGGTGAGGATTAAGCAGGAAAATTGCTTGAATCATGTTGGTCTTACAAGAATTAAAGTGGGTTTTTTTTGTTACCATACAACTTAGGTTATTGATCTCACAAAGAGATAGGGTTTGCAGTGATAATCTATATTTTCGGTAAAGATGAATTTTCTATATTTATTTCTTCAGGATTTAAAGTTATTTGGGCATGGGATTTGTGTGTTCGATATGAATATAGATTAGAGGTTAAGGTTTGGTAAAGTTAAACTTTGACCATTTGTGTTTTAATTAGTTTTAAATTAACATAAAAATATTAATTAAATAAAATAAAATAATTTATATTGTTAAAATAATTGTAAAAAATTTTTTAAAATAAATTCAAAATCCAATCAAATTGTAAAAAATAAAATAAAATACTAAAAATTTCTAGAAGAAATTAGAAAGATGAAAAGCGTGAAAATCTAGAATTTTTTATTTTAGTTGAATATTTATTCAAACATTTTTTTTAACTAAATGATTTTAAAATCTCATAAAATAGAGTTGCTTTTTTAAAATTTTAAAAGGGATATACAATAAAAAAAGAACTCTCGAAATATTTTTATTCAATATTTTTATATAAACTTTAATTATAAAAATTTATATTTATATTTATGTATTTATTTATATATTATCTCATTACTTTAACTAATAGTTTACTATTCACATATGTTTAAGATTTAATATTATTATAATATAATTAATATACAATAAATAAATAAAAACATCAATTAAACTATTAAATATTTTAATAATATTTTTTGTTAACGTTTTAATGAAAGTTCAAATTAAATTGATTTGTTTCTAGAATATTTTAAATTAAATTTAATGTGAGAGTATTGATTAGAATTTAATTTATAGAATGTATTAGAGTCATATTTAAACACTATAAATTGATTAGGATTCAATTAATAAAATATTTTAGAGCTATATTTAAACATTATAACTATATTAGAATTTGAGTTAGAGATAAATTTATAAAAAAATGCCAAAAAAAATTATTATTTAACTATCAAATATAAATAATTAATAATACACGTGCAATAATAACAAAGTTAAAAAGTGAATAGGAATACAAGAGTCATTTATAATTAGTACTATAGCCATACAAACACATGAGAAAATATAAATTTAGAATAAAAGCGAAATTTTATATCTGATGATGCTTGTGTAACACCGTTTACACCTTTTGTATCATGTTTCATTGATAGTTAAATTATCCTGAAAACACAATTCAATTAAAGTTTAAACTCAAATTATCGATCATTTAATATTTAATTAAAATAAAAATAATTGTCTTTGATATTAATTACTTAGTTACCAATTTCGCAAATTTAGTTTGTTCAACCCTATCACAATCATCAACATATCTTAAAAAATAATGATATATTATACTGCAAATTTAGTTTGTTCATACTACTTTGCAAATTTTACAATGTTTGGCCAAGTAACATATATTTTTGGGATATGCAGTGTTTGGCTAAAAAATATATATTATACTACTATTGCTTTAAAAATATTACAAAACAGTGTAATTATAAAACGTAAAAGCTATAATAAAAAAAGTAGAAAATATAATTAAAAAGACAAATGTTAAAAAAAATTATAATAAAGAATAGTTAAAGATAAGGTTAAAGGGTCACGCCATTAAATTGACAATTAGTATAATGACAATTCAGCGTGACAACCTGTACTATAAAGCATCCCAACAATTAAGACATTAAAGCAAATGACGAACAACAAAGTAGCTCAGTTGTACAATCAATAATTTGGCACATAGCAGAAGAGATAAGAAATAAAACAACCATTGAATATATATCCCTAAAATTTAAGGGGAAGAAGAAAATATAATAACTGACCTGTAAAGAATAAAACAAAATAAAACTACGAAAATAACAGTTTAAAAAAAAATGTAAAATTCAACTCACCAAGTAATCTAGATGAATGATGCCTAGAAACCCGAACACAACAATAAAGTCCGATTCTCACCTCTATCAAAAACATGAAAGAGCTAAATCAACAGCTAGATCTACTTTTTCTCACAATGTTTTCTCCATCTTTATACCTGTTGTTGGATTTTACCATATTATAACTTACTTGCACAATCCAAAGTCACCATTTTTGAAACAATGACAATATACAGTTCAAATGAAATATCATGTTATAAAATAAAATAAAAAATAATAAAAACCAAAAAAATAAAAGAAGAAAGTACTGAGCAAAGAGATACAAACCATTTAAGAAGCAGTGTTATATAGAAAAACTATAATGTATATTTGAATTAAAAATTCAACTAAATTTTAGGTTGTTTATAATTTAAACAATTCAAATAACATATTTTAAGGATGAATAGATACTTACAGTTATATATAGATAAGGTTTAGTAATTTAAGTAATTTAATGTGGATAATTTATAATAAATTATTAATTAAAATATTTAAATCATCCAATCACAATATAGAAAAATAAAGAAAAATTTTAAAAATTTATAAAAAAAAGAAAAATAGAATGCTGAACAAAGAGAAGGCTCAAATCTTCTCTTTGTTTCGACTTTCATATATATATATATATATATAGATTTTCACGAGATAAAATTTGGAAAAAATAATAAGGGAATTATTCTGGACATTATTGCTTTCATTCTTGAAAAAAAAATTGAAAATGAACAATTAGATAATTAATTTCTTATCTTAATTTTTTATTGTGATTTTTTATTTAAATAAACCTCATATTGATCCATATTTTATTCCCAAGACTGACTAAACCCACATCGGGACTTAATTATTGTTCAGGCTCTTCGCATCTTTATACATGTATGTTTAGTGGGGATCAAATCTGACAAACTACTTTACATGTCCAATCACAACCCAGTCATGATCCATAGGTTCTTATCTTAATTTTTAGGAGTTATTTTTGTTAAAAAAAAAATTTAAGAGTTATTTTCATCTTTTTCTTTATAGATTGTATATAAATGTGTCCTTTCTTTCATTAAATAAATCAAATTCAAAATTTCATTAAGTGAGAAATATATATATATATATATATATATATATATATATATATATATATATATATATATATACATTTTATATTTTTGTATAAGAATTCTAATAATAAACCACTTATACAAAGAATAAAATACGATATTAATTTGAAATATTTGATCAAGTTGACAGAATATAATATTTGTGTCTTAAGCGATCGCTTGCTCCACTTGGTGGATATTCATGGTCATTGTTCAGCTACATGGCTTTTCTTTAAGTCTAATATGATTACCTTCAAATTTCTTCCTTGTATTGGAAAGGAAATTTGCATTTTTTTTTCCTGCATAAATATCTAAATAATAAAATACGTTACGCAAAATCATCATAATGTTGATAATAATATTTCAAAATTAGATATGAAAATAAAATCTCAAGATATGAGCAATAATAAATCCTAATATTTAGGCAACAAAACTCAAATGTGTATACAAATATGAGAATTATTTGCAAAAAAAATCAAATAAAGAAGGGTAACAAGGTGATCAACAGTGAGAGCTCACTGATGGCCGCCCGCAAAAGAAGAGAAAAGAGCTTTTAGAATTTATATTTTAAGAGAAAGAGCGGAAGACATAATAATAATGTGTACTCTTATCTCATCCAATATCATGCTTTCAAGTCATTATGAAGCATATTCACTATGAAGCATACATAAATAGAGTTTTGGAATGAAAATATAGGGCTAAATACATCACTTGCATCTTGAACTTACGCAAATGAAATTTATGACCTTCTCTACTTTAAAAGTGACTTTGTGGCACCTTAAAATTTACTTTTTATAATAATTGCATACCTGATTAGAGTAGTAAATTGATTGTACACAACACACGCGAATGACGCAGAAAATTAAATTTCAAGTCACAATTAAATTTGCCACGTGAAAAATTACAATTTCAAATCACGATTAATTTTGCCACATTGGATATACAACAAAAAATTCATGAATCGACCCAAATCAAACCTAAATTGAACCAAATCAACAATTAACCTAAAATTTCTTCTCCCCTTCATGATCACACCACAGTCCCCTTCCCTATTGCCTTTGTTTTTCGTTCATCGGAGCTTAAAGCTCCATTGATTTGGCCACCTCACATCACCGGTAGCACTTCTGGCCACTGCTTTCTGCCTTCGTTCTTGTTCAGACAGGGTTAATGAGAGAGATAGAAGGGCTTGTCGATCGACACAACCCTCTTTCTCATTTCTTTTGGTGTTTTTGGTGATATGAGCTCAAGTCGCGCAAACTAGAGCTTCTTCTCGTCGTTCCTCTATAACTCACTCCATCTTCGGTCTCCCTCTTTCTCTTCCGATGAACGCCATAGAGAGCGAGTCCTTGTCTCCCAGTCTCTCCTTTCCTCTTTAGGTCTCTCTCCCTTTCTCTTTTGACGCTAATTTTTTGCTTCTTTGGCGAGACTAATCACAAGTTGGCGAGACCAATCAAGGGTCGGCCGATTTAACCCTAACAACTTCAGCGACGATCGCTTTCATCAATTTTGGCCATCATAATGAGATGAGATTGGTTTAGTTTAGGAAACCTAAATTCAGCATGAGAGAGAAAAAATTATATTCTAATTTAGTTAGTAATAAAAATTATTTTTTGATGGTTTAAAATGCCATTTAGAGATATTTGTACAAGCTCACGTGTAGGAAAAAAATTGGCTTTTCACATATTACTGGTTCAATTAATAATGGCGTGATATTAACGATTTATAATTTTAAGGTGCGACAAGATCACTTTAAAAGTAAAATTTAATGTTTGGGAGTGTCTAGGTATTGGTAAACTAAAATTTAATATTGATGGGGCTTCAAAAGCGAAATCGGGTGCTGCGAGTATTGGAGGGGTACTTAGAAATGAGTTAGGTCTAGTTGTTTGTATTTTTTATAAGTCAGTTGGTATTTTAGATTCAAATGAAGTAGAACTTCTTACTATTTTTCATGCTGCAGAGTTATTTTGGTTCTCACCTTATAAGAACTTACCCTTAATTATTGAGTCTGACTAAAAAAATGTAATTTATTAGGTGATTCAGAAGCAAAAACATCATTGGCGATGGTGAAAATATTTTAATAAGTTTAATATGATAGTGTCTTCTTTGAAGCAGGTGGAATTTCACCACATAAACAGAGATGATAATAATTTTGATGACTGCATATCCAAGAAAGGACTTGAGGCGACTACACTATTTGTAGCTTGGATATAATTTGAATTGAGTTGAGTTTTTAGGTATCTTTTATTATGTTCTTTGCTCGTTAACTCTCTCTTATCATTTCTCATATCAAGAAATGAAATTAATTATTGGTATAAATATAGATTAGTGAATCTCTTATTTTGGATTTTATTGTATTTAGTTTAGGTGAATATTGACACTCTGAGCAGATTTTTTTATAAAAGTTATCAAAGTTAGGTTGGATGTATGTGAAGGGCTTATTGGCACGGTTTAATATTTGGATAAAATAAATTTTGTTTAGACAATTTAAAATTAATAAAATTTAATCCTTTTGCTAATAAAAAAAGGATCACTTTGAAAGTGAAAAAGACAATAAATTTTTTTTTTTCAAATTCAAGAGAGAAATGATATATTCAGCCGAAAATATAGATTTTGAAAACAATCATTTTTAAACAAAATTTTTATTATTTTTTTCCTTCGACCGCTTGAACCACACGGTGTATTTCCAGCCCATGGCAAAATGAACAAATATGTCCAATTTAGAGTGTAATTGAACCAAACTAGGGGTCAATTTAGCCTTTTTCTTTTTTTAAAAAAGCCTCATTAACAATTGCGCATTTGAAAATTTTTGAAAAGTTCGGAAGGAATGAGGAAAGAAACGCATCCTTGCCGTCCGTTGAGAATGTGACTGGCTATTGATCCACGTGGCGTAAATTGAATCAATAAAAACCGGGACCCATGCAGCTATCCAAAAATTCAAAAACGCAGCACTAGGCGCGAAATTTGACGACTGAAGAAGCACATATTGTCTCCCTCTCTGATGACAATAAATTGAATGTATCGAAAAACCACTGAGATTCGTTCCCTTTCGTGTATTTTATTAATTTACTATTTCGCAAATTTTTGAATTTCATGTTTCCTTCTCGTGTTTATTTCTGTTTCGTTTAGTACATGATAAGGTGAGAAAAACTTTCATTCTTTTCGCTCTGTATGTTTTTGAATCTTGTTTCTTTCTGGCTTTAGTTTTCTCAGTACTTAGTTTGTGTTTGGATGCAAATAAAATGGAAGAAAGCATAGGAAAGTAGTCGTTCTTATATGTGTTGTTTCCTGCATGAGCGTTTTTCTTTTGTCTGTCTTTTTGTTTTTAATTGTGTCTAATGGTTAGGGTTTTCTGTTTCTTAAGGTAATTTTTGAAGATTTCTCTTTTATTTGGAGTAGGTTACTTGGAAATTTTGAATTTAAAGCTGTGTTAGGACGCGAACTTGTTTGTCAGTTTTGATATGAAGAATTATGCTTGCTTTGATTTTTCTTTCTCTAATGTCATTCTTGTGTCTTTCTAGGGTTTTGAA
Organism: Jatropha podagrica; assembly: GCA_947857235.1. NCBI lineage: Eukaryota > Viridiplantae > Streptophyta > Magnoliopsida > Malpighiales > Euphorbiaceae > Jatropha > Jatropha podagrica. The sequence continues at coordinate 20,428 of CANUEP010146779.1, read as the reverse complement.
ATGTGGAGGAATGGGTTCTTCTATTGGGCTCAATGATGTGGAAAGGGTTTGTTATGAAGGTGTTCAAACTCTGAAGAGTTTTCATTTCCCCTATTTTAAGCAGCCACAATATGAATTTTGAAAGCCGCAATTTTTTACTTACTTTTCTGCATACTTAAGAATTTTTGTGTTGGAACTTCCTGCAAAAGATAAATTTAAAGATGAAGGCTCAGTCACAAATGAAAACCAGAGGTCCTTCTAGGGTCAATGTTCAACAAGCAAATTTTGAGCTTAGACAAAAAATAGTTTTTGCACTAAACAAGCTTTCAGATCGAGACACATGCCAAATAGGTGTTGATGAGCTCGAGAAAACAGCCCAATCTTTAACCCCAGATGGGATTGCACCATTTCTATCTTGCATATTGGAGACAGATAAGGAGCAGAAGAGTTCAGTTAGAAAGGAATGTATTAGATTGATGGGTTTACTGGTGAACGTTCACAAGAGTCTTGTTGGACCCCATGTGGGTAAGATGGTTGCTACCATAGTCAAGAGGCTTAGAGATCCAGACTCCATTGTTAGGGATGCTTGTGTAGAAACAGTGGGGGTTTTGGCTTCTAAATTAAGTAATTATGGAGATGAGAAAGGTGGAGTTTTTGTTTTGTTGGTGAAGCCTCTTTTTGAAGCTTTGGGTGAACAGAATAAGCAGATGCAGTCAGGTTCAGCATTGTGCTTGGCTAGGCTTATTGATAATACTCATGATCCTCCAGTTTTTATTTTGCAGCGGATGTTGACTAGGACCATAAAATTGCTTAAGAATCCACACTTCATGGCAAAACCAGCAGTAATTGAGTTGAATAGAAGTATTATTCAGGTCATTTCGTGACTATGGCTCCAACATCCAATTTTCATTATATATTGTTGACTGTTTTTTATGTGTCATTTTAGCCAAATGTTGTTGTGCTACTGCCTTGCATCTGTAGCTGAGTATTCAAGGCATGTTTAGTTTGAATGTGTGCATTTTCAAGTGAGAATGGTTAACTGACTCTAGAATTTGTTTAAATTATTCCAGTTCTAGTTGTTCTCCAACATGGCATCACAGGTAGATGGATGTAGTATCTTATGATTAAGATGGATTATATCTGAAGTCACAATATTATGGCGATTTGCTCTTTATTTTCATATTTACATAAAATTGGGTTGAAGTGTGGACCATTTTTCCTCGACTATATTCCATAAGCTTTCAATTTCTAAATAATTAGGCAGATCTGGATAGTTTAAGTGATAGTTGTTTCCATCATTTGATTGATTAGTCTAACATCTGCTGCTAAAAGAACACTCTAAAAAAGTTTGATATTAACCATACATTATTTGTGGCATATTCCAAATTTTAGGCATAAGGTGAAGTTTGCTGTCTATTTCTTTGGATGTTGTCTTATAGAAGAATGTGAGAAACATGACTGGGGTTTCTTTTAGTTAACAGTGGACTTATGACTGTTAGTTAAGATTTTAAATGGACAAGTTTGAGTTCCTTGGTTTAAGTATTCATTACTGTATTGTTGTCTCCTGCAATTCCTGTACTTAAGAATGGATTTGGTGTCTTATCTAGAACTCATTTCTTTTACCTTGCACAATGTCATTTTTTGAATATTTATTCAGGCAGGGGGTACCCCATCACGAAATGTTCTGTCTGCAGCAATTGCTAGTATCCAAGAAGCACTCAAAAATAGTGACTGGACGACACGGAAGGCAGCTTCTGCAGCACTAGCAGAAATTGCGTCAACTGGTGGATCTTGGTTGGGATCTTTCAAGTATTCCTGCATTAGCTCTCTTGAGTCATGCCGTTTTGACAAGGTTGAAGCTGATTTAATAATTTTCTCTGCATAATTCAATATGCTAAATGATTGAGTTGTGTGATTTTGGATACTTGTTGTTTTCTTTTAGGTCAAACCAGTAAGGGACACGGTGCTGCATGCACTTCAGTATTGGAAACGTATTCCAGAGGCTGATACTCCTGAACATTCAGAAACTGGATCTTCAATAAAAGGTCTTTTGGGTCCATATTTAGTCTTGAGAATGTCATTCTCAATTGGGCGGAAAAAAAAAAGTTTTCCACAAAACATAACTTTGCTGGTAATCTGACCTGAATCATTAGAAATAAACCACAAACAAAAACATCATTTTTTAATATTTTAGGATGTTATAATAATGCAATAAATTCAACAAAGGCAAATATGGGATAACTTTCTCCAATTAAATTGGAGTACGATCGTTTGAAACTGAGATAACATAAAAAAAATGGAAGTGATAAAACAAGTCCTTTTACTCGAGGAAATTAAACATGTCTCTATATTTGTCTAGTTTTAGGTTGTTTTGTAGGCTATTGGGATTCCTACAAACGTTTAGACAAATTGAACATTGTCCACTTGTTTATCAGAATATCAGTTCGCCAAACAGCCAGCTCCTTGATCCAGAAATCAGTCATTTTTGCAGGCTGTTGCTATTGATCTTGACCATATAGGGTTGCTGTACCCTTTTCTATTCTCTCTTTGAGATGTGTATTACTTTCAACATACTGAATCAGAAGATTACAGCTCCTTAGTTATTTTTGAACTTTCACAAAGTCTCTGTTGATTGCTTGGTATACACTTTGATTAACTCCATTAATCCGAAATTTGAAAGAAACTATGTAGGGTTTCAGTGCCTAACTTGACGTGAACTCCATACAGAAAATTTCTGCAGAGGTGACTATAGTGATCTCACCAATACCAATGACTCTCTGAGGAAGGATGTAACACCAAATAAAGTTGTTTCAGACACGGCCAAAAGAAGGATTCCTTTGTCGGTGAAAAAATCATGTCAAAATTACCTAGACAATCAACATTCCAAAGCAGATGAATGGCAAATTGAAATTGCAGTCCCTAAGTCCCGTAGCATTTCTTTGGCATATCTTTGTAACGACGAATCTGAGGGTAGTTCTGTTACCAAAACAGTTGAAAGATTCAGTTCTGACATTACAAGCACAACAGCTAACAGGTTTGAATATGTACCAGTTGATGACAAGCAAGATTGTTCATCAGTGTCCAACTTAGTTGCTGACAACTTTGAGACCAAGTTTGTGACAGTTCCTCATGACTTGCTTGAGGAGGGTAATTTGCTAAGTTCGACGAGAAGAAATCAAAAGTTTGCAGCTGATAGGACAAATAGTGAGGAAAGAAGACAGTCAGCAAAGATGCGGAATCGTATAAGTCTGGATTCTACAGTCACAGATGTTAGTTTTCAGCCTTCACATGGATGTTGTTCACAGGTAGCCAATGAAATGTCTTGTATCCAGAAACAACTTTTGGACATCGAAAATAAACAGTCAAACTTAGTGGAACTGCTACAGGTAAAAATCTATAGCTGCAGTATTGATTTGGGGCTTTATATCGGTTCAAAAATTTTATGACCTGCAATTTGTCGACGCTCTATATTCTTGTGAACCTTAATGCTAAGTATAAGGACTTTTCTAAAGTACGGGGTTTTTAGTATTTTTAACTGCACGCGGCACAGCATAGTAAATGTTATTCTTTTTTATGTTTATTCTATGAATATGTTATTATTTCACTAGCTTTTAGGAGAGCAGCATTAGAATGGAAATTAATTTAGAGAATGAGTATATTATCCATATGGTGGTGGTTTTAAAACCTAGCATATTGTTCAATTTTTTCCGCTTCTATTTAAGCATATCTTTGTGTTGTCTACAGTGTTTCTTCTCCTATAATAAGTATATCAAATCTTGGTTGCCATTTGTTTCTTGAGAAGACAATCTCTTTATGTGTAGCTTATTTGATCTTGTATAATACATTTTCTTTCAAATCAAGGTTCTGACAACTTTCTAATCAATTTCTAGTGACACAATTTATTTACAGGTGTTTTCGAATGGCATAATGGATAGCTTATCCATCTTAAAGTCTAAAGTGTCAGTTTTAGAGCATGAAGTTGGTAAAATCAGTCATGCTCTTCTGCAAGGGGGGAGGCATTCTGATTCAACAATTTCCAAACTGAAGGAGCAGAACCAAAGTGTTTCTCCTCCCAGAATCTCAACATCTACTCCAAGGCCATCTGTTGATATTAGCAATAGACAACCTTCATTGTTATCAGCAAACAATTCTTATATTTGGGAGGAAAAAACAGTTGGCAGAAGCAGATCAATCCATTCTGCCAGACAGGGCACCGAGATATGGACTAATCCAACTATGAAGACTACTAGGAATGCGATAATGAAGGACATGCAGAAAACATCTGGACACGGACCATCAACCATGAATTGTACAAAAAAAGTTGATGCTGTCGGTGCTTCAATTTCAAGTGCCAATGCCATGGAAAATGGTCCAGATAATAACAAATGCATGTGGCAGCGTGTGAAAGTTTTTCTATGCAAAGGGGACCTTGACTCTGCATATGTGGAAGTTCTTTCTTCTATTGATGAACTTGTGCTCATTGAGCTTCTTGATAGAACTGGTCCTGTATTGGAAAGTTTATCCCACAAGACCGTCAGTGACATTCTTAGCACTTTGGCATCTTTCTTCTTAGAACAAAGATTTACAAAATCTATAATCCCTTGGTTGCAGCAGGCAAGTACTTCTCTCCTTATCTTGTTTACATGTTATACTATCCGTGTGATATGCTTCATTATCGCTGCCTATCATCGAATGCTGGATCTGGATATTTTGTGTTTTTTTTTTCTGGTTATTACTCATTAGCTGGATGATACAAAGCTGGCATAAAATTGGAAAACCAATATATATGAGTTTACTAGTGTGTTCAGATCTTGAATTGATGGTAATATACTAGTTTCAATGAGAATTATGAGCTATCTGTGTATTTAAATTGGAAAACTGTTAAATTTTCATTAACTCTGTGTTAACTTTGCTAGTTGTTCATTTAATTGGACAAAATATTACTGTTTCTTTAGCGAATAGTAAAAGCATTGTGTGGTTACAACTAGGCCAATTATTAAAACTTAATTGTGCAATCAACTCCATATGATCTGTCAAACTAACACGAATGAATCTCCAGTCATGATTGGTTATTTAAAAGTCCTATAGTTAAGTTTGCCTTTCTATCACTCAGTCGTTCAAACTAATACTATGATCTGTCACTTCCTTCAAGTTTTCAGAACTACTCGTGTTATTTCCATCTAGTGCATGCAAACGTCAAATGAAAGGACTTTAAATTTCTTTGATTTTAGGTAGTGGACTTAAGCACAATCCATGGACCGGATTATTTTGTGCTCTCTGCCAAAGCAAGAAGAGAATTCTTGTCAGCGATTCAGGAGGCTGTTAATATGGAATTTTCCGATCCTGCAGAGAGAAGAACCACAACTCAACTTGCGATGAGATTGTGCCGCCTATGGGGTAAGAGAACTTCAAATTGTGAATTTCTATAACATATCCCATAGTTTTATACTCTACAGTTTTATTTGTTCACATTTATAATTTATTGAACTGTCTTACTGTTTGAACTTATGGATAAGAATCTATCATGTTGATAAGCAAACATTAGGGATGGGATTGTCTCATCCTCGCTTCATTTAAGCACTTGACAAAATGTGACCGCGGTTAATTTGGATTACACTTTCTTTTGTAGGGAGAAGTTGCCAATAATCAGCAAATCAAAAGCTTGTCTTCCATTGCCTTGGGAGTTTGAGAGGCCTAATCCCTTGTCATTTCATTACTCAATTCATAACCTTTTCTTTGCAATAGCACTCAATCAAAATTAGGATTTAAATTTAGTACTACCTTTATTTTATTTGCATAGAGTTATTTTTTATTTTGGATGTTCCATTTATATAGAGAAATTACTCGATATAAAAACTAGTTTAATGTGAAATATCCTCTATGGCTTCATTTGTAGTTTGCGTATGCATTAAATTGGATGCGAATATTGAACTTTTATCAAGCAAAAATTGACTCCTTTATTAATGTGTTTAATTTATCCATGCACATCTTTTTACTTATCTCTCGTCGTCTTTATCTAAGATGTGCATTTCGAATACTTTTTGCATGCATATTTTTATGCATATAATGGAAAGATATGTATAATTGCTATTTGCATATACGAGGGCATAAGCATTAGACATTCTTATCAAATGAAGAGAGTGAAAAATTTAAAGTTCTCTCTAATAATGCTCTTGCTTTACTAATGTACCTTTTTGTTTTTTCTGATTTGTCTAAGCCCTGCATGAAATTTCTCCCCTAAGAAGATTAGTTCTTTTGTAATAGTAACATGCTTAGTAACATATTGTCTCTTTTGGGTCGAATTCATTCAGATTCACACGGTTTTGTTTCTTGGATTAGAGATCACTCAATAGCTTAAAAAGCCTCTTGTTAGCTTAAAACATGTCTATTCTTATATATTTTACTTTCATTTTATGTTTAGCCAATGTAGAATTCGTTTAAAGTAAACTAATAATTCAAATTAACATCTCAACTAGTGCAGATGTTGTATTTCTTGTGCAATCGTAATTTTCTTCCCTTCTGTTGATGTCGATTGATGATTATATGACCTCTAGAGTGAGAACAACTGCATTACATATTAGAAAAAGAGGGTGATTTATTGTCCTCCAAGTCCGTTTAGGGCATATCTCGTTCATTGTTACTTTTTGAATTGTTCTTTGTTTTGTGCAAACAAATGGACTTAATAGGTATAAAGGAGGTGGCCGCTACTTTTTCATACATGCATGCATTTAAATTGTCTTTTTGCATTTTTGCTATAGGAATCCTAATAATATAGGATGTTTAAAATGCTTCCAATTTCTAGCTGGTCAGACGAAAGTGGATTTAGTGAAAAATCTAGCCGTCGATGACGTTAAAAGTATCTATAAATCTTGATTTTGGTTTAGGATTTGATGGAGTTGGTAAAATGTCGGAGCAAGAAGGGTGGGACGGGGGGTGATTGGAAGGAGCCATGATGCCTTTGTCATGGCTGTTGAACAACAAATTAATTTTTTTTTTATTTGATCATTGGTGGTTCCGATGAAGATGAATTTGAGCTAGAGTTTCTTTCATGGCTTTTTATATTATTTGTTTTCACATCAGAATTAAGGGTGATCCAAATCATATATATATATATATATATAATCATAAACAAAAATTAGTCTTCTTAGAACAGTGAATTGCCATTTAAATCATTTCTCTATTATTTAATTCCTATTTTACCCTTTCTCCCTAGTCAATGTCTTATCAAAATTTTTTGCCCAATCTCTCGACTCTTTGCCCATTTCATCCATTCATGCAATTCCTAATTCTTCCTCTTGCAGTCTCTTCTGCATGGCTTCATTTTCTTGCCATGTGATTATTATTTATTTTATTCTTCAGTTTCGATTTTAGTAAGACCTCAACACATCAATTCTCTTCACTCTTTTTTTTTTTTCTCTAGAGACTTCTCTCTTTGCTAATCACTTTCATAATTTTAGTTCAAGGAGAAAGGAAAATTTTTATTATGAATTTTGATCTTGGCCTTAGCTTAAACTTAAATTTATAACCAATAAGATAATTTTTATATTATCTATGATAATTTGGTTATATCTAAAGTTTTAATGCTGAAATTTATTTATTAAGGATTTAAATTAGAGTAAAATACTTTCCCATTTTTAAATTATAGTCTAATTAACACCTACATCTTTTTGTATTTGAGGTAATGACATTCCTAAATTAGAGGTTCGTCAAATAGATGGATCTTTCCATACAATTTCAGCCCATTTCACCGTTAGTGATTCGTGCAAAGACCAAAATGCCCTGAATCAATACCCCGCTGCTGAACCTTTTGAACCTGTAGATCTTCAAAATAACATGTTCTTTTCATTTTTTTCAGTTTAATTATTAATCGAACATTTGAAATGTTGGGGACTGCAATAAAATTAAGAGAATAATCACGGCAACAGAAATAATAAAATTGAGATATACAGAAATTTACATAGTTCACCCTTAATTAATTTAAAGCTGCGTCCACGGGACAAATTCTGAATAATTCTTCTACTATAAAAAATAGTAGGCTTACAAAGAGATTAATACAAATGAGATAAAATAGTGGCATTCAAAGTGTTTCCCAGAACACTCAAAAATAATTTTCTCACTATTTTGTCACTTTTCCGTTTTATGAAACCCTTCCTAAAACTCTGTTTGCGCTTTCTTTTGTTTTGAGCTTCTTTTGATGTTCTTCATTCTCACACACTCTCATCTATTTATAGGAAAGAAAATGAAACAAAAGTCAAGTAGGCACAGTAGCTCACCTACTGTACAAAAACAATTGAAGAAATTTCAATAGGCGGTGCTTCCTTTTTTGAATTTCTTTTCGCCTACCTTTTTTTTTCTTTCAAATGATGTGGTCCCACTTGAATGGGTACACCATAATAAATCTCCCCTTGCACACTCAAGTGGGCAAGTTTGCCATGCCCGCTATCTCTCTACAAGCAATAAGCTTCTTTGTAAGCAAAGCTTTAGTCATCATATTAGAGCCATTATCATCAATGTGTATTTTCTCAAGTTGAAATGATTTCATCTCTAGCGCATCTCAAATCGAGTGATACTTCACATCAATGTGCTTCGACCTGGAATGAAAAGTCAAGTTCTTGCTAAGATAAATAGTGCTCTGATTGTCACAGAGTAATACATACTTCTCTTGTTCAAGGCCCAATTCCTGTAGGAATTTCTTCATCCATAGGAGCTCCTTACTGGCTTTTGTAATAGCAATATACTTGGCCTCAGTGGAAGATAATGCAATACATTTCTATAACTTTGATTGCCAAGACACTGCTGCTCCTATAAAAGTCATCAAGTATCTAGAAGTGGATTTTCTAGAATCCACATCACCAGCCATATCTGCATCTGTGTATCCATCCAACACAGGTTTACCACCACCAAAGCATAAACATACTTTAGGAGTGCCTTCGAGATACCTGAGAATCCATTTCACCACATTCCAATGTTCTTTACCCGGATTTGAGAGAAACCGAATAACAACACCAATAGCATGAGCAATATCCGACCTTGTGCATACCATGGCATACATCAAGCTACCAACCGCGGATACATAAGGCACTTTCTTCATCTTTTCTTTATCTTTCTTACTTGAAGGACACTGACTAGAACTTAACTTGAAGTGACCTGCAAGTGGAGAGCAACCTGGCTTTGCATTGCCCATGTTAAACCTGTTGAGTACTTTCTCAATGTACTTCTCTTGAGACAACCACAACTTTCTATTCTTTCTGTCTCGAGAGATCTTCATTTTGAGAATCTATTTTGTAGGTCCTAAATCCTTCACTGCAAAGGACTTGCCAAGCTCCTTTTTCAAGCTATCAATTTTCTTATTATCTTGACCCACAATTAACATATCATCCACATACAACAAGAGAATAATAAAGTTGCCATCTGTAAACTTTTTCACAAATACACAATGATCAGAAGTGGTTTTGTCATACCCATAGTTCATCATGAAAGACTCAAACTTCTTGTACCATTGCCTAGGAGCTTGCTTGAGGCCATACAAGCTCTTCTTCAATCTGCACACTAAGTGCCCTTTGCCTTTGACTTGAAATCCTTCTGGTTGCTCCATATAAATTTCCTCCTCTAAGTCACCATGGAGGAAAGCAGTCTTTACATCAAGTTGTTCAATCTCCAAATTTATATTGGCTGCCAAACCAAGCACAACTCGGATAGAAGACATTTTGACCACTGGCAATAAAATTTCTTCAAAATCAACTCCCTTCTTCTGACCAAATCCTTTCACAACCAGTCTTGCCTTGTATCTTAGCTATGAGCTATTTTGTTCAGTCTTCAATCTGAACACCCATTTGTTCTTCAGTGCTTTCTTGCCTTTAGGCAGTTTCACCAATTCATATGTATGGTTCTCATGCAAGGATTTCATCTCATCTTGCATGGCTTTCAACCACTCTTCCTTGTAACTAGATTTTATGGCCTCTTCATAGTCTTCTGGTTCTCCCCCATCAGTCAACAACACATACTCATCAGAAGAATATCTCTGGGAAGGTATTCTACCTCTTGTAGATCTTCTCAACTGAAGTGGTTCTTCTATAATGACTGGTTCCGCGTCATTCTGTACAGTTTCACCATCATTTACTTGCTCATCTCTTCTATCACCTTATGGTACTACAGAAGGTTCTTCCTTAAGATTAATAGAAACTCATTGACAGACTTTGGCTTCTCATTTTTCTAAATATCTTCAATGGTTTAATCTTCCAGGAACACTACATCTCTGCTTCTTATAATCTTCTTTTCAACTAGATCCCATAGCCTATACCCAAATTCTGTGTATCCGTAACCCATGAAGATACACAGCTTTAACTTGGAATCAAGCTTGGATCTTTCATCTTTGGGAATGTGAACAAAGGCCTTGCATCCAAACACCTTAAGGTGATTATACGAAACATCTTTCCCTATCCATCTCTTTTCTAGTATATCTCCATTAAGAGAAGCCGAAGGAGAAAGGTTAATTAAGTAAATTGCAGTCCTCATTGCTTCACCCCAAAAGCTTTTAGGAAGTTTAGCATAAGAGAGCATACATCGAATCCTTTCACAAATGGTTCTGTTCATTCTCTCAGTAACCCCATTTTATTGTGGAGTTTTAGGAACTGTCTTTTCAAGCCTGATGTCCTGTTCCTTGCAATAATTTTCAAACGGTCCTCTGTACTCACCACCATTGTTTGATCTGACACACTTCAACTTTCTTCCCATTTCTCTTTCGGTGTTGGTATGAAAATATTTGAACACATCTAGCACTTGATCCTTTGATTTTATAGGAAAGGCCCACACCTTTCTGGAGTGATCATCAATGAAAGTAATATAATACATGCAAACACCAACTGATTTATCAATCATAGAGCAAACATCGGTATGTACCAAATCTAAAATACCGAATTTTCTAGACGGAGAAAGGGATCTCTGAAATAAAACTTATGTTGTTTGCCAGACAAACAATCAGTGCAGGTCTTTAGTGGTGTACCTGTCAAGGCTAGGATCTTCTTTTTGGTGAGAGTCTCAAGTCCCTTCTCACTCAAATGACCAAGTCGTTTGTGCCATAGCTCTATTAAGGAATCTTTAGCTGCATTCACAATCCCTGTGCAAATCTTGGCTTGGGTATGATAAAGAGTATTCTGTTTCTTTCCTTTGCCAAATATCAAGTTACCTCTTGAAAGTCTCAACATACCATCGGCAAAAGAATTCTCATAACCCAAATCATTAAGCAGATGAACAGAGATTAAATTAAAACGTGCATCAGGAGTGTATCTCACATCTTCCAACCAAAGTTCATGGCCAACATTGGTTTTAATACATACTCTCCCAATACCACGATGTTTAGCAAGAGTACCATTTAACATTTTGACATGACCAAAATTTCCAAGAGTGAGAGAGGCAAAATACTCCTTCTTAGAAGCAAAATGGTATGAACATGCTGAATCAGACACCCAGGTGGAATCTTGACTGGTGGAAGTCTCATTACTATCATCATGAGAAACACATACGTCACCATCAATTAAAGTGTCACCATCAATTGCAACTGAAGCTGACTCTATTTCTTCTTTCTCCTTATTTTTCTCCTTTGCTTGATCTTTCTTCCATTTTCTACAATATCTTTGCATGTGACCAGGCTTGCCACAATGGTAGCACGTAATACCCTTTCTTGACTTGGATCTCCCCCTTGACTTGTCACTCCTATTTGGATTTTGAGGATATCTAATTTTATTCTTCCCCCTTCTTTCGATGATTGCACTAAATGCTTCTGAATGGCTACTTGATCCTTGTTCCTTGCACCTGGCTTCTTCATTTAAAATGCTATCCTTAATTGTATTTAAGGTTAGCTTTCCTTCAGGAGCTGAGTTGCTGAGTGACACAACCAAAGTCTCCATGCTATTTGGTAAGAAACTCAACAAAAGTAATGCTTGCACTTCGTCGTCTAGCATTAAATTCACAGTAGCCAACTGGTTCAAAATTTCTTGAAATTTATTTAGTGTTTAGAAGCATGTATTCCTTCTCTGTACTTCAAATTCACAAGCCTTCTTATCATAAAGGCTTTGTTCTGTGCGTTCTTCCGTTCATACAAATTCTTGAGCTTTGTCCATAATGAATAGGCTTCTGTTTCTTAAGCAACATGGTGAATAACACTCAGGTCAATCCATTGTCTAATTATACCGACAACCTTTCTATCAATTTTCTTCCATTCATTATCAGGTTTTTCTATTGGCGTTACTCCCTTCAACTCAATTATCACAAATAAATCTTTACAATATAGAAGGTCTTCCATTAACATCTTCCATATTGGATAATTTGATGAAGTGAGTTTAACCATATTGCCCGTCAATTTGTCATCCATAATTTATTTATGGGATTTGATGAATAGTAATTGTATATGCGAATAGTGACAATAAATAGTAACTGTATACGTGAACAGTGAATAGTAATAGTATACGTGAATAGTATTGGGCTTAACAGTGATGGATCATGCTACAGTACTTCAATAGTAACTATTCACGTAAACTTTCAAGTTACTATTTTACTATTCATCACTTCGGTGTTTCTGCAACTACTTTCTGAACTGACTGCGCCAAAAAAATTGTTGTAATTTTTTCTTCATCGTGGTATATTTATTTTTAAAATATATCCATGGATCCGATACCGGTCTCTGACTAGCTGGACTTTAAACCAAGTAGCAGTTCAAGAAAAATTCTTTTTTTATGTGGAAGGTCAGACTAGGCTGTGACCACAGTACATACTTAGAAAAATTCTTGACTATAATACTTGAATTTGCCAAAATCGGGCTCTGATAGCACTTGTTAGGTCTTGCAATAAAATTAAGAGAATAATCATAGCAGCGAAAATAATAAAACTGAGACACAGAAATTTACGTGGTTCACCCTTAATTATTTTAGGGCTACATCCACGGAACAAACTCCGAATAATTCTTCCACTATAAAAATAGTATGCTTACAAAGAAATTAATACAAATAGTAGCACTCACAGTATTTCCCAAGACACTCAAAAATAATTTCCTCACTATTTTATTACTTTCCCGTTTTAGGAAATCCTTCCTAAAACTCTCTCTACGCTTTCTTTTGTTTTGCACTTCTTCTTTCTGTCTCTCACTCATTCTCACACACACTCTCATCTATTTATAGGAAAGAAAATGAAACAAAAGTCAAGTAGGCACAGTAGCTTCTCTACTATACAAAAAACAACTGAAGAAATTTCAATAGATGGTGCTTCCTTCTTTGAATTTCTTTTTGCCTATCTTTTTTTTTTTCTTTCTTTCAAATGTGTGGGTCCCACGTGAATGGGCACACCACAACAAACTTGTACCTAACAATTTTCCAAATCGAAGTCTTTTTTTTGTCTTACTTTCATGAAGAAATTTATTAAAAAAAGTTTAAAAAAAGGGTTTGTATGAGAAAGATAGAAGAAATGTACCGTCAGTCTTCAACGGAAAAGAGGAGCCATAGAGCTAGTTTTTTTTTTTATGCAATACACAAGGTATGATGAATGATTAGGCAATTAATCGACCAGATTCAGTAACTCTCAATCTAGCACCTTTAATGCATGTAAGAGGTGGCGTTGGAAATTAAGCCACCGTTTTTTCTGAGAATCAAGTAACTTGGAGAGGATTTTAAGGAGAAGCTCGTCAATTTAAAGGTTTAGTATTCTTGAGCCACAAGTTTGACCAGCTTGGTCACCTCACCCCTTCTTCAATGGCAGGTTAAGGTTTGTAATTGATTTCTTTGATGAAAACGATATGACACCAGTGTGATCGATAGAGAGAGAAAAAGATCGTTAGGCAACAAAGGTGAAAAAGACCAATTTCATAAAAGTCCACATCAAGTTCGACTTATGTGGCAAATTTGAAACTCCTTTTGTACACGTCAGCTGCCATGTACTTAAAAAATAGATCCAACAATTATATAATCATGTTTTGGGTTAGTCAACTCAGCCAAAGACACTCAATTGCATATTTTAAAATCTTCGTGTACTCAATTGATATTATTTTCCGTTCAGACATCAAAATAAAAAAAAATGAAAAGTTTATACTCTAAAAATATAATTGTCTCTTGGAAATTTAATAGCGATGTTGATAAGTAATTTTAAAAAAAATTTTAATTATAACATTATTAACATTCTATTTAATTAATAATTTTTTTATTTTTAATAAATTTCATAATTACCAAATTATAAGAAATTTTATTAAATTATTAAGACATGACATGAATACTATAAATAATTTTGTTTAATATTTTTGTGAAAAAATAAATTCAATTTATTAAGATATTATAACTTAATTTTCGTAATTTAATTAAAGTTTTACTTATAAATAAAATTATGTTATTTTTAATAATATTTTACTCATCAATAAATGTGGAAAGCATAAATTATAGTAGTTGTTAGGGTATATATATATTTGGTGCATATATTATAATTGTTAGTTCTGATCCGTTTCAAATCTACGTGCCTTGATCTCCCGCCAATATTAGAAATGGAAATTTCCGTTTCTAGTCCGTTTCCAAATCTGATAAAAAATAAAAGACCATTTTTCCTTTCTAATCCATTTCTAAATGGAAACGGAAATGTCCGTTGCTTAATTTCTATTTCTATTTAGCGATTTTCTTGTAGTGTCATCTTCTCGGATGAACCATGTTAAACTCTTCTAAATTCTTTTGAAGCATTCAAACAATAAAGTTGGAATTAATTTGAGAATAAAGGTACTAAAGACCTCATTTCACAATCTATCTATAAATATATAGATTTATTTTGGTAGAGTACATTTCATGGATTGATTCAGTTTAAATCGTACTATAGGTTTAGTTCGGATAAAACTTAAAGTCAAATTAAATCAAACTATGAACATCCAAACCAATTACCTATTGAAAATGTTAAAAAAATATAATAATGAGGAGTAGCTCAAGTGATAAAGTACATTTAAGTTCAATAAACGATTTCTCAAAATCAGATGCTTGATTCAAATAAGTTTTGAAATGAGGTCGGTATCGTATCCAACAGGAATATATATCCATTTCTTCATTCTTCATCAAAATGGATTGCATAAGAATCGGTACACTCTTATGTCAAAGTCAAGCTAAATATAGTTGCAGATAAAAATTTCTAATTATGACAATGCTAATTAACTGAACAAAGCAAAGGATTCTAAGTATCAAAACAACATTCCTGAGACAATTTCTTCGTAATTGATATGGGAAACAGGCAAAGCCCTCTACTTTGTAGGTCTAATAGTCTATCATCAATTTCCTGTCACAAATTAATTTTCTAAAGTCAATACGATTAAAAGGAAATTAGCAAAATTATTCATAAATTTTCATTAAAATGTTTATATTTTTTTACATGTGAGAGGCATGAGCTATTCTGCATCTGAACCAGTTTCTGTACAAATAATAAAAATTCAATATCAGATATAATATTCAAATAGAAATTTAAATTCTACATATATGTTAAAATCTTTTTTTAATGTGGGAGAGGGATTTGATTAAATGAAGTAGATGGTGGGGATTTAGTCAACCCAACCAAATCAGTACTCACCGAATAAACCGCAATATGTTTCCGTGTATAAAGCTTAACCGAACCAATTTAGTTTGATTTAATTTTTTATAACTATTTTTGGATAAATTTGGGCTTAATAAACATAAAACTAAAATTAAAAATATTTCTGTCTTTTCTATTAAAAACTGAAATCAAATCAATTATATAAAAAGTTTTATTGAACTTTGCTTAGTCCCAGAGGAAGAGAGTATATGTACCTGAATCTGTTGTTGGAGAAGTTTGATACAAAGAGAAGCCTCTTCAAGAACAGAGGCAATATCTGTCTGCAATAAATTAATAATAAAAGTTCAGCATCTTAAATTTATTAGGCGAAAATGCAATTTTATTTCCATTTGAGAAAATAGAATATTAACGATATGATTTGACCTTTCCATATGGGGAGACCAATTGTTGCAGAGCCGTGATTTTGTCACTTAGCTTTTGGCTTCTCCTCACAGGCACGTGCAACTGCATCTGCAAGTGCACGCAACCAATTCAATTTTATGAATTTAAATATAATTAAATTAAATTAAAAAAATAAATTTATAAATGAATTCTATAAAATTAAAAATGATTTAAAACATCTTTCATTCAACTATTTATCGCAACTGAAAATTTAAAATTTAAAAATAAAAATTTTCTCTAATGTCATTGTCTATTTAGTACATGAGTCTGACGCGTGAATAAAAAAAAAAGACATTATTCATCAAATTTTCTATTTATAGAAAGTTTATTAGACAGCGTGACTCATTTTTTTATTTTTTTTTCTATTTATTCACTTGTTTTTCTTATTTTTTTATTTTTCTTTATGTCTTCTCCTTCATGTGTGCTCAAACCTCTTTTTATGTTGAAACTGATTTCTTTTTTTACATCAGAGAATCATTTTTAAAATCCAATATCTACCGACGCACATTCAGTTACATCTATCATCTATAATTTCTATTTACTAAAATACATTGCCCACAGAAGATGCTCTTTTAACAAAATTATCACTCCTGACTGATGGAGCTATAGGGGCCTGCTCCTTAACTAAAATTTCTTTTAAAAAATGATCACATATAAGTATTGAATTTTTGTTTATTTTACCTTTAAGATACTAAATTTTTTTATTTAGCCCATTTGATTCTTCAAATTTGTTTTTAGTATTCCCTAAAATTGAATTCCTGATTCTATCACCACCGTAGATCTTCCTACTCGTCTACATTAATTATGCCAAAAGTATATTAGAAAAAAAGAGCAAATAAATTCTCAATTTTAAATTCAATTCAAATATAAAAAATTCATTTTTAAAACTTTTCTATACTAAACGTAGCGTTAATTTTCTAAATTTCATTTTGAAATATACGCATAAGAAGATCAGCAATAGAGTATAATGGGAATTACCTTGTGCTTTTCCACATCGTTTGATCGTTTTACTTGGTGATTGCATCCATAGGAAGCGGTGGCCTTTCGTCTTTTGTTTTTATTCCATTCATTAAAAATTGTTCTATTTTCAAAGAGATCAAATGACCGGTTCCTCTTTGGCGCTGTCCAAAACTCCTAAAAAAATATATATATTTTGACAAAACTAGATACATTAAATTATACAAAAATGAATATAAAAGCATGTACATTTACACTGCAAAAGCTCTTATATATCAATTTATTCCTATCTAAATCAAAATTAGTCATTTCATGAGGTCAATTATTTTGGAGAAGCTAAATGTAATTTCTTTATTACATTATTACATATTTTATTTATCGTATATATTTATTGAAAGAATCAGTAAATGATGACTATGAACAACTTCAAACTCAAAATTTATGATACATCAAGCTGCAAATTAAGTTAATATCATTTATACCGATTCCTCCAGAATAGAACCATTCTGGTTTAGTAGGGTAGGCTGTTGTGGACCGTTCTCCCAACTACACAACGTAAGCTGAAAATCTACGAAAAAGGAAAGAGGAAAAAAAAAGGTGTAAGCAAGTAGCGGTGAGCAAAGTTGGGTAAAATTGAAAAAAATTGATTCATTTTAATTCGATTGGGTCTTTTTCGGTTTTAGCTTTTAATAAAATGTGAAAAATTCATAAAAATTAATTTCAAGAAAATCAACGAACTTGGTTGGTAGCATTGATTAGGAAATGCAAAATTGCCATCAACATATGACTCCAAACGAAAGTTCTCCACTGCAACATCCGGAATTGGCATCTGGACTTCATTGTTCCCTGAAACAAACAGTCTAAATGCAAAATACTATATATATTGATAAAAAGAAAAGAAGAATTACAACTACTTACCAAAATTACAAATTTGAGAGGAAAAAACTTGTGGAAGAACAACATTTCTCATTTTTGGACCAAATAATATATGTAAATCAATTCTCTATGAGGATGTATTATTATATATGAACCTGCGCATGCAGAAGACAAAATGGAATTGATTAGTTTAAAAACCTCAACTGTTATTTGGAAGAAAACATATATTGCATATTAATGGCTACGAAGCTTTCTCACCTCTATATAGAGAGCTACAGTAGGAATCTTTTGCTTTCTCGGAAACCAAACACTTATGTACAGAGAACTTCGTATGTTTTCTTTTAGAGCAGCAAACGGCTCTTTATATAAATTGCATGAAAGGAATATTAAACGTCCATATGACTCTCACAAGACAGAAAAAGGCTTTTTAGATTGATAGATAGGAAGGGCGGCTTTCTCTAACTGACAACGTATCTGTTTTATTTCGCTTTCTTTCTATTTCATTTGTTTAATTATTATTATTAGTAGCAGTAGTAGTTGAATTAATTAGGTCAATTGGATAATTAATTAATATGTTTTGACTAAGTAATTGTGTCAAAGTTTATTAATAATCAACTTAATTCATATAATGTGACCTCATGAAAAATATTGCATTCATTAGTTATATTCAATAAACATGAATTTATCTTTATAATTTGATTAAATATAAATTACCCATTATGAAAATATAAAATTCCTTAATAGAAAAAGCTGAATTTTTATCGATTTGATTTGATTTTTATTTAACTTAAAAAGTAAATGTAACTCCACCGAATCAAATTAGTCTATTTCAATTTGATTCTCACCCTAATCAATTAGGTACAAAGATATACATCAATATTGCTTGGGTTACTCAGCGGAAGGGTTGAGTCAAATTGAATTGTGATGGTAGTTGTCTTTCTAATTCTAATCTTTCTAGTGGAGGTGGATTATTTTGGGACTTGAGGAAAAAACGGCTGGAGGGTTTTTCCATTAATATCGGGCACTCTATGATTTTAGTAGGAGAATTGACTGCTATTAGGACGAGTCTTGTGTTTGCTTGGGATTGTGGTTTTCGAAAGATTTGGAAGTGGTTTGTTTGCTCCATTCAGAGTTGCCGTCTTCTCATCCGTTGGTGGCTCTTGTTCTGGATATAAAGAATTCATTGGTTCATGATTTGGAGTGTTATCTACACCATGTTTTCTGCCAGGCCAATTTTACTACTAATCATTTGGCTAGATTGAGTCATTCTATCCCTTTCTTTTTGTTCATCTAAGATTCCTGCTCGACGTTTTTAGATTTAATTCTTTAGATCGATACTTGTGATATTAGCTTTCTAAAGTAATTTAAGTGTAGCTTTTTTATTTTATATAAAAAAAAAGATATACATCAATTAATTTGTTCAATCATCATCATAAAAAATTCGATCTATTTAGTTGTATTAATTCAGTTTGTTTTAAATCAAATCGAGTGACTGCTCACCTCTCTGTTTTAGTAGCGTTGACTTATAAAATTTTTTCATTATACGCTAAAATTAAATCTATATATACATTTAATTTTTTATTTAGACTAAGTTAATCATTAATCATACATTGTAATTAGGAACCAAATCAAAAGAAACAAAAAATGAAAAAAAAATCTCAAAAGAAGTAAACCGAAACCTTAATTAATGGACAAAAACAAAAAAAATTAAAAATATTTCGATTTTATTAAATCAAACTTAACTAAATGGGAGAAAAACCAATTTTTATCTTCCTAAAGAATCAATTTAACTAGAAAATCATATCAAAACCAACAAAAATAGCTTTTATTTAGCTTGATTTTTCGGTTTGAAAATCAAAATTTGCATACTTTGCAAAGTGCACCAATTTTCTTGAACAATCTAATTAAATCGAATTGTTTCAGTTTGATTATTTGGTTTTAATCGAATATAGCTCTCTTCTAATCACATGGATCGGTTTAGTGTTCTTTTCATGCAACCCTAATTTTTTTGGCAAAATACGTAAAACTGCTGAACTTTGCATCTTTAGCTTTGGAACATTCTAAATTTTGTGAATGACATTTGGTGCACCTAAATTTAATAATTTTAGTAACATTATATATCTTTCCATACTAATAACATAGTTTTGAGGATTTTTAGTTTTTATATACAAGATATTGATTTAATATATCATTTAGGTAATTTTTAAATAATACATTTAAATTTTAGACTATTTAATAGATATTTAATTGAATTAATTTTGTAAGTTAAAATATTTAATAAAATAATTCTGCAAAATAAGTGTTGACTTGGCAGAATTTTACAAGTAAAAATATATAAAATTAAAGTAATAAAATTTAGTGGTTGAGCCCTAATGTATATATGGCATGCAAAAAATGATTTCAAACTGGTCAACAGTCAATAGATTATTAATAAATAATTTTCCATTACAAGAATCTAGTAGGCTCTTGGTTTTGTCTTGAGACTCTGTGGTTTTTGCTGCTTGTCGGTTCTTGCCCGTCTGCTCGTTTAATCCTGTCCTTTGAGAGGAAACGTTGACTTTTGTTGGTCGTGTGTACTATTGTCTATGTTCCATGATTTAATATATATATATATATATATATATATATATATATA
>CANUEP010146775.1:0-53481 GCA_947857235.1 Jatropha podagrica | reverse complement strand
TTTTTATTGAGAAGTATGGTTTTATTTAAATGTGAAATTTGATAACTTGAAATTAGTTAAGTAGATTTTGTATACGAATCGAAATTAATTATATAATTATGACTTAATGAAGTTAAATGATTCAAAAAGTAAATGAAATTTGTACCTTAGCTTGAATTAGGAATTAAACTTGTTTTTAGTTTAAATATTAGGGACTAGAAAATTGAATTGTTAAATAAATTAATTTGGGTTGAGTACAACTGTGAAGTTATTTAATAATTAAATATGATGGTGTATTGTTATATATGACTTATATTTTGTTGATTATATAAACTAAATTATAATTTTGAATGATAATTATAAGTTGTATTGATGTTGTTAAATGGAGGATGGAAAAATGTTGTTAATGGCTGCCCGTAAATTTGGGCTGTGAATTGATTTTTGTTTGTGTATTTTTTTGGTAATGGAGAAAGTCCCATTTATAGAGGAAATACTGCCAAAATTTTTATTAATTATAAATGAGCTATTAATAAATTATCTACCTTTAATTAATGAAATATTTAATTACGGGTAGCTCAATTTATAAACAAAATGCTGCCAAATTATAAAAGAAAGAGAAAAAAGAATCAATTTATAAACAATACATCATATTATTATTTAAGGAAATAAATTGTTGAAGGAATAAATTAATTAAGTAACAACAAAATGGAATTTGTAATGGATAGAATGTAATGAATATTTGAAAATAGAATTTTCAAACAATCATTGAAGTATAAGAAAGTAAATGAATTCAAGGATTTAATTCCAAAATTTTATTATATTAGTTAGTAAAATAAATAAAGAATGGCTTTAATAAATAAATCAACTTAGCCAAATAATTTATAAAGCTTAAAATTATTAAGGAGCATAAATGATCAAAGAATTTTGATAAATATTATTTTAAATGAAATGTAGGAAGTTAAATATCAAATTAGTTAGAAGGTGAAATAAATAAATACTTGTGCATATATATATATAAATGACCTTAATAAATAGAATGTGGCAAATTAATGATTTCATCTAATTATTAAAGTGAATGATAAATTTAATTAGGTGGTAAAGAAATATGAAATACTTAATTAAATAATTTTAATAAGTAAATTGGGTAATGATTTTGATAATTGAATTTAAGTTAAGTGGATTATTTCTTTAATTATTAAAGTAATAAATAAATTCATAATAATTGATTTACTTTAAAAGTATAAATAATAGCATTTGATGAAAGGAGAGTATAAATATAAACTATGAATAAAACAATAATAAAAAAACTAAATAAATTTTAATCCTTATTTAAACTGAAGTATGAACTTCAAAATAATAAATAATTATAAAGGATTTAAATTAGTTAATCTACTTAAAAATATAAAGAACGTAATTATAATAAATGACTAAATATAAAATGTTAATTTGATATTAGATTGAAGAAGCTCAATAAACTGTTGTGAAAGCCAGGTTGATCTGTAGAAATCAACTTCTTGCTTTTAGGTAAGTAATAATATATAATGCTTTACCAAATTCATTACTGCATAATTTATTTTATATCTTGTGCTTATTATTTTTAAATTCTTGCATACATAGTATGTGGATGAATGTTTGTGCAATGATAAATGTTATGAATAATTGGTTTGTACATGATGATGTGTGATTGCTATGTGGGAGTTGGAATGATGTGAATCATCTGGGTTAAGAGTACGGGCATGGTGAGAATGCCGTCAGTGGGCCATAAGCGGTGGGAGTGCCCCCCCCCCCCCCCTCCCCCCTTGTGCACTATGGATGATGACACGTGTCATGAAAAAATGTTTTTACAAAAAAAATTATTTTGCGAAAAATGTTTTTATTTGATTATGGTTTTGCCCGAATGGAGGTGGGTTCTCTGGGTGCACAAGTCACAGGACCATGGGATTATATGATGTGATATGATGGATATTAAAGCATGCTTGGGGAGAGCATGGTTCTGCTAAGGTGATTTCACTGACTAACAACTACTTGATGTGCATATGGTTACAGTTGTTTGTAGATGATATAATTGACATTGTGTGAATGGAGAATGTTCATTTAGAATACCTTAAATATCATTTGTGTGAATGTGTGAGTTTGATATTATATATTATTATTCACTGAGTTTTATATTCACCCCTTTCCTCCCTTATCTTTTATTTTGTTTTAGGAGATTGTGAATCATCTGTAAAAATTTGAAATTTTAGTTTTCTTTCTTTTCAATGTTATTTAAATGAATGTTTAAATGTATAACATAGAATCATTTAGAATTATTTGTAATTGTACAGTAGTAGAAAATCCGCAGTTATAATAAGATTTTATGATTGTAATAATAATGTTAAGTGCATGTAAAATTTTATGGGAACAGTTGAGTTAAATGAAATAAAATCTTGTAATAGTTTGAATCATTAAAAATATAATTGGCCAACTTGTAGAATATTTTCACATAATTATGGTGATAAAATCAGAAATTAAGCTTACTACGAATCTTGGTGGCCTTAAACTTTTTCAAAACCTAGTGCCGGTCCGATTTATAGAAACGGGTTGTGACATAATCAAAATTCTAACAATATATAATCCACAAATTAATCTACTAACCAAAATAATTAACTACTCAAATAATAAAATCATTCAACCAAATATTCTAAAATTAACCAACTAATTAATCAAAAATTTAACTAAATAAATTCTGAAAATAATAAAATTAATAGTCAATAAATATCAAAGTCCCAATAAATCCCTTGAATCGGAGGAGGAGACGGTGGCTGGTAGCAAGCTGAGCTTGCTGTGGTTGCTGGAATGGTGGCCGACAGGAGGAGAGGAGCAGCTGGGTCTGCTGGGTCACGCGTCAGAGGGAGAAGGGAGGAGCTGGGTCGCGCGAGGAGGAGCTGGTGGAGCTGCTGTGCCGCGATGGAGGAGATGATGGTTAGTTGTGGCGGTCCGGCGGCGCTGCAGCTGGTCTATGCGCAGAGAGAGAGACAGAGAGCGACAGGGAGAGAGAAAGAGGAAGAGAGAGAGAGAGCTGGAGGCGTGGGCGGTGCTGCTCCTGGACTGGTGGCCAGCGCTTCTCCTGGAGAGGTGGTGGTGCGGGAGAGAGAGAGAGAGGGGGAGGGTTGAGTGGTGTTGCGCAGACACAAGGAAGAAGAAGCAATAAAAAGAAAGAAAGGAAAAGAAAGAAAAGAAAAGAAAGAAAAAGAAAAAGAAATAATAAAGTTAAAATTATTAATAAAAACAAACCGTTCAACGTTAGGTTGTTGGGGAAAAAAAAATTTAATAATGCACAATATTTTTTAAAAATATTCAATTTGGATCTAATTTTAATTAATTTGTTCCAAATAAAAAAATAAATTGGTTCGATTTTTATTCGATTAACAGTTACTCAATTAATTTTAGGGCGGACCAAAATAATTTTCAGTCTCGATAATATTACATGACGTAATATTATTGGCTCATAATTTAATGATTAAATTTAAATAAAAATTTCAGGATATTACAGAAATTTACATATTTCATGCATTTATCAAATTTTTTATTTTTATTTTTTTAAAAAATTACAATCGATGGAATTTAAATGTTCATCATGATCTAAATTCTATCACTTTAAAAGGGGATAAATCCCATGAGATAGGTCTTGTTTAAATACTTATGGTAATTGTTTTAATAATAATAATTCAATAATTCTCATATGAAGCATAAATAATATTTAAATAATGCAATCTGAATGCCACTTTTTCCCTTTTTAGTCTTCCGTGGCTCTAATATTTGTTCTCTTAACAACATTGATAATATCTAATAATGATTGATTTGAAGAGTGTTATGTTTGGGTAAATATTATTTTCTTATTGTTAATTTGTTAATTTTATATATTTAAATTTCTATTTCATTAAATGACTTTTATATTTTTTTCTTTTTTTTATGTTGGTGTAGACACGTGAAAACAAGTACTAGAAAAAAATAAAGAGATTTTAATTCAAAAAATTTTAAATTATATAATTTAAATTTCTTACTTCCTTTTAGAAAAATATTTTATTAAAAGATAATGAAAAGTCATAGCATTTTATTACAAGATTTAATATTTTGATCTGAAGTAGTGAAAGAAGAAGAAGAGTAGAATTTTTTTATTACAGTTTATCTTTAAAATTCATTTAAATTTACAATATATATATTTTAATTTTAGATTTATAATCTCAATATATATTTTAAATTATTATAAAAAATATCAATTATTTTTACTATGTTAAATTTAGATGTAAAAAACAAAATCAATATTTTTTAAATTTTAAATATTCATCAATTTATGACTAAATGTAAAGGTTAATTATTGTCATGAATAAAAAAATTTCAATTTAAAATTACAAATCAAAACTTATGAAAGTAATTCAATGATAATAATAAAATTAATTATTTTACCATTAAAATGACGTAGTAGCTTTAACGTAAGAGGTTTAAACGAATCTATAAACAAAACTAGGTCGTTTTAGCCTTGCTTTGCTTTTTAACCATACAAAAAAGAAACTTCTCTCAAGCTCAAGCCAAACATATTTTCTCCTCCATCCCTTCAACGCGCCGCTCATTTCCTTGCTTCTACAGCCAGTCTTTCTTTACACCTTCCCGTCGCTTTCGTTCCTGGTCATCACTCCCCCAGGCCGCAGCAATCGCGCTTCAAGTTTGATCATCACCAGGTTTGTTCTTGATTTTTTTTATTTCATTCTCAGTTTACTTTTTTTTTTTTTTTCGTTTTGCTTCGTCCCTTCTTCTTCTTCTTCTTCTTTTTTTTTTTTTTTAAATATATAAACACATATAAACAGAAAAAGAGGAGGAATTGTTGAGTTAATTTATGGGTTCATTGGAGATTATTTGCGCATTGTTTCATACTTTCGTTTTGGGTTTTGTGCATGTTTTATTTGTTGAAAAATATATATATATATATATATATATATATATATTAAAAGGCAAAAAGATGGTGAAAATAAGCCGATTCGTGGTTTAAGTGAAATCTGATGTTTTTGGTTTGTCAATTCAAAGTTTGGTTTGTTAATAATGTTTAAGATTGTCTAGAGATACTGAGAATTTGATTATTTGCATATACTGGGAATGGTTTTCTGCTGCTAAAGTTATGAATGTATATATAGGGTTTCAAATTTCAATTTGACATTGTGAATGAGGTTAGTTACAAATAGCAAACTTGATAAGCAAAACACATTAAAAGGAATCTGCTTTTTGTACAAAATGTGAAAGTTTGAAGTTGGGCTGATTTTATTCCTAATGGCTAACGAGAATTTTTTTTTTATTGGTTTAATTGGTTTAATTAGTATTATTATATTTTAATTGATTTTTAGTTTGTTATTGATATTATTCTTATGAATTTTAAGTGTTTGATTGTCAAATTATTTAATTGAGACATTGATTTGAATTATTTATTTAGGTTGAATTTCAATTCTTTTATTCTATTTTAATATTACTATGTACTGTTGTATTATTTTGAATATTACAGGTTAAGTTTTATTATTTTGAAGTTAAATTTTGATGCATTTTTAATGTATTTGTTTTGTTGCACTTCAGGTTCAGATTCGGGTTTCATGTGGGATCGGGTTTCATGGGATGAATAAATTTGTGATTAAATGGGTTCGGGTAGTATGCGGGTATTTCTAAATGGATTTGGAATGAACTTGGTATTATTGGTTTATTCCTTAACGGATTTGGGGTCAGGTAGCTTATTTCTAGCGGGTACCCGCCCTGCTAACAACCATATTACTGGTGAATATGTAACTAACAAACTACCCATCATCAATTTTCTTTTCACAGAGCTTCCATGGCTACTCTTATCTTCAATCCTATTAGAATTCCTCAAAATCCCAAGTTCAAAACCACTTCCTTTTCAAAACCCACAAAAGTTTCCTTGCCTTGCTTTCTAAAACCCACCAAAACCAATCACAAATACCATTGCTTCCAAACCAACACAATATCCAAACTCTCAGTTTCAACACAAGAAGAAGTGGAGGTTGAGAACTATGAAGAAGATGACCCAACAGCAGAAATTAGTTATCTTGACCCATAAACTGATCCAGAAAGCATTATTGAATGGGAATTGATTTTTGCATAAGACCTATACTGGATATTAGAGGCAAGAAAGTGTGGGAGCTTGTTGTGTGTGATGATTCACTTTCACTACAATATACAAAGTACTTCCCTAATAACGTTATTAATAGTATTACTTTAAAGGATGCTATTTTGTCCATTAGTGAGGATCTTGGTGTTCCTTTGCCAGAAAAAATCCGCTTCTTCTGGTGATTCTTATGGTAATTAATTTGCAAATAATATGTTCTGGATAATGTTATTGAAAAGGTCTGTTAGTATTAATGGGTTTATTTTTTTGGTTTTGATTTGTAGGTCACAAATGCAGATAATCATAACAAAGGCGTGCAAAGAGTTGGATATAAAGCCAATTCCAAGTAAACGGGTGTGTGTGGTTTATTTTTCATGGCATTTTTCCTTTTCCATTAAAGTCATGCATATAAAATGTGAAAAAGGATCTTTAACTCTTTCCATGTTAAAATTTACTTAGGTTTGACTGTATATGAGAACCAGTGAATTCATTTCTGCTATTACTTATTCATAGTTACCTTGTGATAATTTAGAAAGTATAATTGGCATTGTTCATTGAAGGTTGGACAATTAAAAATATCACAATTTTCCATTTGTAACTTGGTGGCAGGAAGCACTAGGTAGGATTTGTTTAATGAACCAAATGCACATGAAATAGAATGTTATTATTCAACAAAATGGGTATCTACCCTTGAACGCAGTTTGTGGTTCCATGTGTTTGGAATTGCAAGATGCAGGGAATTTATGGTCTTGCTGAGAGTAAGATGTCAATTTATTAATTCTTCAAATCTATCATATTATGTTCCTTGTGCGAGTTTGCCTCCTTTTAGGCCTATGATATAAATTACTCACTCTAATTCTCATATTGTTTGCGTCCAAATGGTCGAGCTTACATTGAATTTTAGTCACCTTTCGCATTTTAGTTTGCTCTTTGTAGCATACTTTGAATTCCGAATTAAAGTGCCACATTGATTGTCCTGACTGATATTTGCTTTATTTTACAGTGTCTGTCACTACTTCTATGGTTGGAAGAATGATATGAAACTGTGTATACCCGCCATCATGGTTTTCAGAAAGGCTCTAAACCACTTTTAGCTTTGGATAATCCCGTCCCAATGGAACTTCCCGAGAATCTATTTGGAGAGAAATGGGCATTTGTTCAGTTACCTTTCTCAGGTAGATGCACTGATGTGTAGGAACTCTTATTTTAGGTGATAATGTAAACTGGTTAATTTTGTTCTCCAGCTAACTTATGTCAAAAGTTAGAAATTTTCCTTGCATGAAGGACGGCATTTGCATTGTATCAATGATCTTTCAATAATGTTGTAGAGGTTAAATTGTCAACTCCGTGTAAAAAATTAATCTTTTATAGGAAATAGAGGAATAAGGGCCACATTGAGAAGCTAATCCAATATTCATATAATACGTTACCTTAGTATGGTATTTCTAGAAGTTGCACTGAAATATCAATTATTCTGATTATAGTTTCCTATACTCAGCTGTTCGAGGGGAAGTCTCATCACTAGAAACAAGTTTTATGTTTGGTGCAAGTCTAGATTTGGATCTGTTGGGAATTGAAATTGGTGACAAGACATTGATTCAAGGACTTGCTGTCGCCTCTTCACGTGCTAAACCATTGGCAGGTCTAATGCTCTGTCTATATATTCTCCTGTAGTGTGAGCACAACTGATGCTATTTCATAACTCATTTTGCAAGTCAATATGCAATGTCTAAATGCCTGTTGCATTCAATACTTAAATTTGGCAGGGATAAATTTTTTAATTATGTGAAACCGAGTTCAAAAGTTTGCATTGACAAGTAGTGCAAAACAAAAATGGCTAATATTCCGAATTATTTTCACATGCATGAATGTTGGTTTTTCTCAGACATTGTGTGTACATTGCTGCAAATCTTGTATCTACAATTCTTTCTAGGATAAAAAGGCCTTAGATATCATTCCCACATTGGTTGGAATTGCAAATTCGATTCTAATATCAAAACAAAAGGCAAATTTGACCCTTGCTGCAGCTATGAGTTTTGTAATTGTTAAGGAACAAACATGAGAAGCTTGGAATATTTGTGCCATTTGAATGTGTTTCTCTTGTAAAATATTAGAATTAGTGGTATTTCGGTAATCGAATGATCCATTCAAAGTTGAAACCCTTCTATGTGTTGTTACAGCCTGGATGAACGGACTGGAAGTGTATTCAATCGAAGCAGACACTTCTTGTGCTTGCTGCTTGCTTGATTCTATCTGTTGGAATTTCTACCCGCTATATTTATGCTACTTACAAGAAAACTCCGGTAACAACGGCAGAGGCTGAAGCTTGGGAAGCAGCTTAAAAAGCTTGTGGAGGCTTACATTTTCTTGCAATTCAAGAGTATCTAGATTCAGAGGACTGTGTAGGATTTTGGCTTTTATTAGACTTGCCACCACCTCCTGTATGATTCAATTAAAAGCAGAAATCAACAATATAATATTTTCTATCTCACTTATCCCTTTTGCATTTTTTTTTTTCTTTTTCTTTTTCATTAGAAAATGAGTCATAGCAATAAATCCATGGCCCTTTCTTGCAATTGCAATTATCTCATTAGTATATTTTAGTATACTTATAAAAATGTAACCCATTTAACCATTGGAGGATCATGCGATGGCTATTCAACTCTGACAGGGTAAACACAAAATAGCATGCTTCGATTGGAAATCCTAACAATTATGCAGATAATGCCACACCGCGAATCAAATCTGTTCAAAAATTTGAGTTCGGTAAGCATGTTTGAGTTTGACTGATTAAGCTTATGAATGAAATTTTTTCTAATCGAGTTTCAAATCGCTCATGAGGACACATTAGATAATTTTGATTTAGTTATAGAAAATAAACTAAATTTATTTAAAAACAAAATCAAACATTTCAATTCAATTTTGTACAGTCTGATTTGAAAAACATAATTCAATTTTTAATTTCGTCAGTTAAATGTGAAATCAAACCAGAACTATTGTAAACCTATAAATCAATGTGTTGGCACTTGCAATGACCACAACTTAACAAAAACATACATCTCCTGATTAGAGATGATCACAGATCAGATTTAAATTGGATTTTGCAATTTTCATATACAATTTGCCAATAAAATATCTGTACCAGCCCTAAGTAAGATCAGATCAAATCTGGGTTGGTCCAGTTAAAGTATATAAGATAAATTAAAAAAAAAAACTACTTAAGAAAAGAAAAAATAATTGATTGAATATGGGTCAGATTAGTAAAATACCTATACTACACCCCATTTACAAATGTATCGAGAATTTCATGCTCCATTTGAGTTAAAGTACACGGTTTCACAATGTTGGACTCATTTTGTGAATTTTTGAAAATTGGGCTTCTTATTATACTTATATTGTATTTAATTGGAGCTAATTAATATTATTTTGGAGTAATTAATTAATTAATTAAAAAGAAGAGATAGAAAATGTGATGCAGTTGAGCAAGAACTCCTTAAGCGGTTTTTTCACACACAAGAATGAGGGAAACCAAAGGAACTAATGAGAACGTGTGTCAGTTGATTCTTTTGGTGGCATCTGTGGAGCCTATAAATGGAGCAAGGGAACAAAAACAAAAAGCGAACTGAATTCCATGATGAATTCAATAATTAAATCAAACTTTCCAACGAGTTAATTAATTTAATTTTCGAAGTATTGTCTTTATTTTTTCTAAGAGCAGTTTATTTACATTTCCTATAATTACAAGCTTTTATTTCAATTTAAGCAATTAAAATTCTATTTACTTTTTAAGCGATCAAACTCTTTTTTACAATTTCCTCTATCAATTTTGTTTTAATCGCACAGTTGATGAAGTGTATATCGTTAAACCAAACCCATAGTCTGAAAGTCAGATCGAGTGTACTTTATTTTTCAATTGGTGTACTTCACACTCATGGAACACCCACAATTAATTTACTAATCAAGCTATCAGCGAGTAGATTCATTACTCTTTTCCAAAAAAGAACCAACAATCTTTAGTGGCACATTCAATGGGACCATTTTTGTATATTCCATCTTTCACTTAAGTTTTGAGAGAATAACATGACTTGAAAAACTCGTTCTGCTGTTGAAAAAGAAACTGTTGTCAGGTCTTTATGAGGACGATGGTTTTTCACGTCATCTCATGGTTTTCCCAAAAGTCATTTGAGAGAAGTGAATCTAACAAGTTTAATTTATTTTATTTAATAAAATTGATTTTTATCAAATCCATTTAATCCTCATAAAACATGGTCCCTTTACTTTGCTAAGGTTTTTATAACTTTTAGAGTTACCACCCTAAAACTATGAAAAATTCTAGAATTAATCAATTTTTTGGAATCAAGTAACCCGGTTTTAACCATAGTGAGTTCGAGAGTTGAGTGTGGAAATAGAAAGGTGTTAGGCACCCATTCCACTCGATCTAAACGACCTCCTAATTGTCCAAATATTTATTTTAATTATTAATAATGATATTAATTTCAATTGAGATGTAAAACCTTTTTATGCAATTTTTGAAAATATGTCAAACATATATTTCATCACATACAACAACATAAAATTAAATCATGCACAAGAAAGGGGAGGAGAAAAAAATTATAACATTTTCTAAATACATTCTAACCAATTAACCCTTACAAATTCACATTTGCATTAATTAATACAAATCAATTATGAAATGAAGTTAAAGTTATTACAAACCAGTGAAAAATATACCTAAGCAATAACATGTCAATTAAAATGAGGATCCTTTTAGATTCTTGGCAAATTACAAAAATACTACATTTCGAATTAAGTAATAAATTATATTGAAGCAAAATCACAAATGTCAAACATTAATGCTCACAATACACACAATCACACAATTGATTTGAGAATGATGAATGCAAAATATTAAAATAATAAATAACAACTTAAAAAATATTAGTCTAGCAATAAATAATAGACATTAAAAATAAATACCGCAAAACAAATAATAGGTAAACAAAACAATAAAATGGCAAACATTTAAAGTGCATAATATAAATATTATATTGATATATTAATATATTATAAAAAGCAAAAATTGGAAAATGTATAAAATAAATATTAGTAGAGTCAGAATGTTAGAAGTATAATACTTATAACAAGGTTTCAAGCTCATGATCACAATATTCATCTTAAAAATGTAAATAAAATTCATAAATAATTGTAAGAAATGATGTTATAATTTTCAACGTACTCATTCAGATCAAGAAATGGATTCTATGCAGTAGCTCAACCCACTTCGATTTTGGAATCTAGGCACGATTTGGGTCTTTTAATTTATTTGACTTCAGAATATACTAGAAAACATAAGAAAATTAGAAAATTTGTAGATTTTTAGGTTTATTTTGCGTGAGCCATTTGCAAGTGGCGTGCATCAAATCAACTTAGAAACCCGTAGATTTTCTGCTAAATTGAGTTTTTGTGAGATCCTCTCATAAATGACTCAATTTTTCATAATTTAACACTGAAATGAAATGAAAATATGAAAGAGACTAAGTTTAGACTCTTAATTTATATTATTTTAAAGAAAAACGCTTGATTTGCTTGAAAATGATGGAGAACACATTTTGAACTTTGATTCTTAAAGGATTAATCAAGATGGTATGATTGATTTGTGTTTTTGAAAGTTTTTATGGACCTAGAGCTCACTAATTATGTGCTGGAAATACCTTCTTACACCACAAACCACTAAGATTTGCTTAAATTTTTAAATGGGGTTTAGAGTTGATTTTGATAGAGTTTTATAAGTGTTCTCTCCTCTTTTCTCTTAATTTTGCAATCTTCTAATTGCCTCCTAACCCTAAGCTTTAAGGTTGTATTTATTGGCAAATGGGGGATTTGGCACTATTGAGTGCCACGTGGCAAATGGGCCCTACAGACGAGCCAAATTTTGATTTTATATAAAATCAATCTGAATAATCCGTACGTCGATATAAAGTATGAAAATTTATCTTTAGTGAACATAGGATTCGTTTTCAAACTCCGTTTTGGTGCGAGTCTCGAAAACGTGAAAATGATCCTATGAATTACTTATATATTGCTTTTAAATTATGCATTAAAGCTCCACGAAGTTTAAGTTACAAAGTAACCATGTGTTCGAAGTGGGTATAAGCTTTTATATTGTTTATCCATTATTGGATGTAATTGTCACAAAAGTTTGAAAGTGGGGTGTTTTAGAAGTTAAAGGTCATTTTAAGCTACCATCCACAAAGTTCAGGATATTTTAAATGAATTGCTGAATTCCAAAAGCTTGGGCCAACTGAATATTGACATTGGATTTGATGATTCATTGGTTAATAAAATTACTATGTAAAGATGAGCCTGCTGACGATCCTACTTCTGAATCACTGGTGCTACATAAAAATGGCTGTTTTATCAGTTGCCTGAATTGTTAATAATCGGTATCTTGTTGATCATACTCTAGCCCTTATGCAGAACCAGTTGTTTCACTGAAAATATGGATCTGCCTTTGTTTATTTGTAACAAATCAATTTTGGTTTGGAATAGATAAGGTAGAGCCCTTTGCTTCTCAAGTTGAAAACATTAGAGTTATAATGAAATTCTTAATTAACTTTGCATACGTTGATCTGTATGTTCTGAAATTCTTAAAACAAAAGATATTATCTCACAGGGAGAAAGAAAAAGAGAGAGATTCGCTACCTTCCGCCGGGCCGCCGGCGACATCCACGATATACACAATTTGACAGTGGTTATTTGCGTAGAATACTTACTTCACTCGGAGCAGGAACATCAGAGCCTTAACCTTCGGAGATCATTCTGGCCAATCTACCATCAGCCTTAGCGGATCATAAATAGTCCATAGCCTCTGAAACCATCAACTTTAGCAATTTGAGGTAATCCATCTGTTTCAGTATAATTATCCGCAAAGGCTCTTTTTCTATTTGCTTCTGATTTTCTTGTAATGAGCTTTTGTGGAATCTGGATACAAAATATTATTATGTAATCAATGCTTTTGTGGCGTAAACATTATATCAGAAGAGTTTAGGTTTCTCTTTCAATTGCATTTTAGTTTATGAACTTTCTGGTCAACCAAACAGCCTTTAAAGCTCTCCCTTTGTAGTAATGGATTCTCTTTCGAAGTCTTTCAATCCAAACAAGCGTCTCAAAGAAGAGTAATCTCTCTCCTCCTCTCTCTCTTGATTTTGCGTTGCTCATTGTACCTATATTTGCCAATTTGTCTCATTATTGTGTCCAGATTTGTTAGCAATTTGAGTGGATCTTCCATGCTTGAAATCGCCGCACTTTCTACTATTGTCCCTGTAAATGACTTTACCCTTTATTCTCTTTAATTGACCAGTTGATTAAATAATGTACTGCCTCATTTACTTGTTCTTCTGGTTTTGCTTACTTTGTCTTCTCAGCTTCTCTTTGTTTTGCGGCACTCCATCAATTGTTTCCGTTATAAAGCTGGTAACTTTACTGCTACCAATTTTCTAATTTTTATTTTAATTTTTTTGAGCTGGGTTTTATCTATTCAATAAATTTTTTCAGTCTGCTATATCCTTTTGTGGGTTTTGTTGCCCTCTTACTAAGTGGGCTCACTCATTCTTCAATCATTCATCTAACTTACTTGCTTCATTGATGTTGAATTATAATGTACCATTTTAAATAATGGCCATGAGTTGAACTATGATGCAGGGTTTTAATAATGCCCATTGTGTAACTATTATCCATTTCGTGATTGGATAAGCCTACTATTATCTTGTTTTCCATTTCTCTATGGGCGATTCTTCTATCACCTACAAATGGTGGATGAAACATGAGAAATAGCTGTTTAATTTGTGTCTGATTAGGTTATTATTCGCTTTATATCTTGCATATTTTATAAAATTCTTTTCTATTTTGTTTTATTTTACTAAGTCATTGTTTATTGTTGATTTGAGTGATTTTGCTAATGACCTTAAAACAATTCACGTCAACAACGACCTATTCAAACTAATTCAGTTCGATTCAAGTCAATTTTGTAACATGTTCTCCATTTCCATTGCTTTTCCTTATTCTTTTTTTTTTTTTTTAAAACCTTGCTATGATATCTGATTGACAATTTCTGCCTTCAAGACCTTTAGTATAGAAGGAACTCAGACTTTAAGTAAGAAGAATAAATTAAAGAAAGGAAGGAGCCCTAGCCCCAGATGCCAAGTATTTTATATTCTTTTCCTGCGGGCAAAACTATGATTACCTTTCTTTTGTTGATTTTTGATGTTGAAAAAATTACAATGCAAGTAATATTAGTTTCTTGTTTTCTTTTTACCCCCCACTTCCATAGGTTCCGGTTTCGTGAGGACATTGACAAAAAAAGCTGA
The DNA here is from genome assembly GCA_947857235.1 of Jatropha podagrica. NCBI lineage: Eukaryota > Viridiplantae > Streptophyta > Magnoliopsida > Malpighiales > Euphorbiaceae > Jatropha > Jatropha podagrica. The sequence goes on along the minus strand of CANUEP010146775.1, from coordinate 38,994 downwards.
TGATGCACTTGTTGAATCTAAGAGTTTGGGGAATTACATGGCTGCTTTAACTGTGGATTTTCTATTCATTGTTCTGCCCATGCTAATGTTTCTTACTGTAAGTGCTTAGAAGAAAATACCTAACTTTTCATCAAAATGAACGTTTGAAAAATGCAATCCAAATCTGGATAGAAATACTATTTGTTGATTGCGGTTGCATTATGGTTACAAATGCAGGTGTACTATTGAAAATTTGTTCAGAAAAATTACACTATTTGCATGTGTTAGTGTGTTACAGTTGCAGTGATTCACCATCATATCGCTGTGCAAAGGCTGGTATCTAAAATAATGTCTAAGATTGCTTCTGGCTGATTGGTAGTTAGTTCAGGAATTAGTATAAGAATTAGCTAAGCAGTTAAGTCCAGCTCATTTGAGTAAAAATTAGTTTATTAGCAAGTTAATCTTGTTCATAATCGCAGCACCAATATGAATTGGTGATCTAAGATAAACAAAGCAATGTCTGCATTGATTCCTGTTATGGATGCACCAATATGAATTGGTAATCTAAGATAAAAAAAAAGCAATATCTGTATTGATTCCTGTTATGGACGCTGATAGGCAACACACAAGTTGGGGAACCACCTTCTTTATCTTCTTTTATTTGGTTAAGGTGTATGATTGATTCACATTATATTGCTTATTGGTTTGGTTGTCTGGACATCCATACTATGGGTTATTGAGGTCAGTTCTAAGTTACGATTGTATTACTATGTAACTTAACTGTGCCATAAGCATTATATTCTGCTTTTGAATTGTAAATTAATTATTGGTGGCAGGTTCTAGCCGAATGGACATCTATGTCAATAGTTTTTTTGATTGTACTCACTTTCTCTATTGCAGCTAAAAGGTAGAACTTGTAAGTCATGCATTTTTCTCATTGGTACTGTTATTATTTTGTGGGAGTGTTATTTCAGTGCCTCATTTATAATGATCAAGATTATTTCATAGCAGCTGAATCTTAGGTAATATATTGAATATTATTCGCACTTCAATGCAGGGCTATGGCATCTTCTTCTTATCCTGAAACATCCCTTTCTCTCAGGACAATCATTTCCTCTTACAGGGTTGCTGTGGTATTCAATCTTACTTCATCTGCATGCTTTACGCTTTATTTTCATATTTTGGGTGAAACTACCTTTGGTGTGCTTTTCCTCTTGGTCTTACAAGATTCATTACACAGATGGTTGTGACTTGCCTTTGTATCTTAGCTGTTGATTTTAGAATATATCCAAGAAGATATGCCAAGACTGAGACCTATGGTACTAGTTTGGTAAGTTCTTTACGCCGTTTGAACCAATCCGATGAATTTCAATGACACGTTTTCGCTTTCCAGTTATGATTAACATATTTGTTTCACTAATTTGACTTGAAGAGATTGCTAATTTGCTTAGCTTAATTTAACATACGATTTGACATAAATGTTGAAAGTATATTGTTGTTAGTTTAGACTTGCTTGATTTCTTTTATGGAGCTCATCGTGTCTTTTTTACTTGATAACAATTTTAATCCCTTATCCTCACTGTTATCTCTTTATATATAACTATGGCTTGCCAAATAGAATTATTTGTGAACTTAAGGGATTAAAATAAGCTTATTTACCTTGGATTTCCAACTTATTCATTCAAAAAAATAAGAAATAAGCTTATTTACCTTAGCTGAATTAGTAAGTAATCTGATTTGCAAGTCAAATTTTGTCTAAATGAAAATGTTCTTTTTAGAGCTGATTCAGTAAGCTATATAGCTTATTGGATCAAAAGATGACATTGCCCTACAATTATAAATAAGCACTACAATTATAAATGAGCACTACAATTATAAATGAGCACTACAATTATAAATGAGCACTATATCACTTTTTACTTATTCCACAATCTGCTTTTGATATCACTTCTTAATCATTCAGCTCAATAAGATAGTAGATTCAGATTCAACATTTAGAATTCAGCTCAAAAAAACGACCTCTTAAAGTCAATTTCTTGATGGAAATCTATTCATCAACTACTAGACTATACAGGCTCTGTGATTACTAATTTTTATTGTCATAATATTAAAATTTTCTGATTGTATACTCTTTTCTACTTAAGAAAATCTATGATGGAACAATCTATCACTGAAATCTATATCTGTATGTAATTGGATAATGCAGCCTTTTGAGGGTTTGAAATTTGTGCAGAAATTATTGTGTAACTTATCAAATCTTCTTTTTCATGTGCAATTGCCCTCTAATTTGTAAATTTTCATGTGAACTAAATAAACATCTTCTTTTTCCTGAAATAAAAATAAATTTACAGGGGAAAAAAAACGAAAACTGTGATTCTGAGGTGAGTGTTCTAGAAATCTGAACAATGCAAAATCGAAAGGCATAAATTCATTTAGGATAGCTAACGAGAAGGAAAAGACAGAAAAAAACATAGTAGAGCACCCCAAATTTGCCTAAGGCAAATTTTCTTCTACAACATTTCTGGGGCAGGCCTGATCAGGTGGTCCAAAAGCTTACTGGTGGGCTATCCAAATGCTTATATTTATCCTTTTCCTCCTACAGAATCTTCTGAAATGTTATTGGGTTATCCTATTCTCTCTCATTTGGAACATGCAATATTCTTGTGAGAGCCTAAACAAATTTGGCTTAGTTTTTCCTTGACAAAGCAATACATTTAGATACAGGATGTTGTGAATTGCTAATTGAATGTTTCCCGTTTGTTTGGGTGGTATCCATAAAATGGATGTCCTCTATTTGCTTTAATACCAATTTGTGATGACTCAACAAAACCTAGTCGACAATGTGTATGAAGTAGGCCAAGTCATTTGGCAGAATGCGAAATTCATATTGTTAGCTACCCAAGTGCTTATAATTTTCTGGTGTTGATTCATGACATCACTGTGATGGCCATTATGCAAAGGAATGTCAGGCATCCATTTTTTTTAATCGTGGTTTTTTGAGAGAAAAGAACGTGTACTAGTTGTGACTAGTTACTGTTATGCAATGATAATGGCCAGTATTTGCTATTATGTTAGGGCCATTAAACTTTGAAGCCTTAAATACTAAAAATTTCATTTTTTTAGATCATTTTCATGATCATCTTCTATATTTTATGCTAATAACAAGCAAATCTCTTAAAAAAAAAATCATAGAACTATATTCAAGATTTTTTGGAATTTCTTTTCGTAAGCAAGTGGATACTAGAAATTCTTTTACTTTTATTTTCTTTGCTTTATTTTTTTAGAATCATTAGATTCTTCTTTGGTGATGACATGAAACTTGCTAGAATTTTTTTTTCCTTTGCTTTTCTTTGAATTTCACTGATAAATACTGAATGTAAATTATTTCTGTAATTTTTTTTATTTGTGCATTTTATGCTCCTATATTAATTGCACATTTATGCAGTTTGTTATTCTTAGAAAGAGTTGCAGCATGATGGTTCTTTTTTTTGTATTAAGCCTAGATAGCCTTGATTCAAAGATGCAACTTTGCCTGTAAACTATGGGCATCACACCACTCCTCCTTGTTTACACAGAAAATGTAGATCACTATAAATAAGGACATACCTATGCTAAAGCAAGGACATACTTATGTTAAAGCAAGTAAAATGCAGTGTACATGTTACTATTGGGGAAAATTTTTCTTCATCAGAAAAAAATGAAGAGTTAATTGATTTTGTATTTATGATTAGTTAAATGATAAATTTTCCGGGTTACTTTACAATTAAGTTATTGGTGCCTTAAGACACGTGTTTGTGTTTATTACTTTTAGAGTTAAGTTACTGTAGCAGTTCATGAGTTTTGGTTATTTTGGTCCTTCTGTCTTCTTTAATTAGGCTTTTACATAAATGGTGCACTGTAAATTTTCTTGCAGATCACATAATAATTCTACTCAATCAACTCTACTAAAATTTTACTCCCAATTTTGTTAGGATCCATTATGCGGATTTCTTTCCTTCATTCTGCCAGTTTAGGGCTCTATCTGTTATGAAAAGCTATAAATACATTCAATTCATTCTTCATCATTTTGCCTCAGGTAATCCTAGGTCTAAGTTTGTAGAAAATGGATTATAGTTGAGAATTCGTAGTTTTGACACTCTTTTGGAGTATTGTTCTAGGGTTTCCTCCGTGTTGTTCTATTCTCAGTCAGTACTCTTTACTAATTATGAGTCAATGTTACCAACAAACACTATGCCTGCAGAGATTAGTGTTTGTGATCAAGTAATCCAGATTGTGGATTATTAATCATTTGGAATGTTTAAAATTCGTGTTCTAAATTCAAAACAACCATGGGATAGGAACCAAACAATCTTTGAAGGGCTTATTAGTTGTAGTTGTTTGATAGCAGTTATCTATATGTTACATAAATTCTCAATTTGATTCAATTCATTTAAAAGATAAGTAAAAAAATTTTAAATTAAAATTTGCATTAACTACAATGCGTCGATGGACTTTTAAATAATTTTGCAAGTTTAAAATGTTGGCTCTATTTTATTTGACACTCAAAATTTAACTCTTAAATTTTCAGAACTTAATTTTCAATTTTACCAAATGTCATCTTAGTCATACATTATCAGATGTTATTTTTGAGCTGCAAATTCCAGGATTTGGATATGGTTTTAAAGCATTGAAGAAGTTAACATTGCATTTTTTTTAATTAAGACAAGCTATTGGATAGTAAAAAAAAAAAAAAGAAAAAAAAAAAAAACTTTGTCGCTATTCTTTTTATAATCCAATATCTAACATTCTGCATAGAGTTTTTTACATATTCAAAATGCATGGTTCCCACTTGACAGCCAAAAAATCCAAAAGAGGCCTATGCCCAACGTACTGCATCTTTAGACAAGGCCATTTGACATTTTTAGTTCTGTTCCACTTACTGAGGTCACTTCAGAAGTATAAAAAATTGCTAATCTATATAGAGCCAGCAAACCAGCCTACCAGTAACCTCTAGATAGCCTAGTTATGAAGTAAATCTAAGATCTGCAATTCGAACTTACATATTTCATCCTTAAATACTAACCAATTCTTAATAATCTCTAATTTTTTCAATGCTGAATCCTTACCTATAGGACGAGAAGCATTCTTGGGGCTTTCTTATGTCAAACTATCTGCCAAACTTTGTCAAGGGAAACAGCTGTGTTGAGTCCAGAATCCTTTGTAGATTATTTTTATTGGTTTACCAAAAACAGTGACCTTTCTCACTTTCCCTCTTCAATCCATCACCCTCTTGAAATAATGAAATGTTATATGTGGCGATTACTTTTGTCTATTTTGACTTATGAGTATGAATATCATGTGATGATGTCAGATGGATCTTGGGGTTGGCTCCTTTATACTGGCGAACTCACTAGTTTCACGGCAAGCGCGAAGTGTCTCTTTTGTGTGAGTCATTCTATACTTTATGCAGTCCTGTACATGCTGGTGTTAACTTTTTTGTTTAAAAAGTAAAGGTGATGATTGGTAATGTCAATCTATGGTCCTTGACTGATGACACATTATAAGGAAGGTAACACTTGTTTTATCTACAACTTAAACAAAGAAATTTGCTAATTGATTGAACGTGAAGGATAGAGACCACTAGACTTGAGAGTTTTAATAATGGTATTGAGGGAGTTTCCATGAAAAGGATTAATCATTTGATGCTGTAAAGACTGATTTTAAGGTGGTTGCACAGGAAAAGAGCCTTAGCTAGTTACCTTTCTGTTATCACGTTTCAACTTGTAGTTTTTTATGAAACTGTGTCATCTAGCATCATGCCAAGGTCTTCTCTAGCTTGCATTTTCTAGTTCCTTTCAGCAACTAGTTCTCAATTATCAAGATGTCAATATAGATAATTGGGCTCGATGTTTGGTTTCGTGCACAACTTTTTGTCCTACATTTTACAAAATATATTTAGTCCTTGAATATATAAATATCAACATTTTGGTCCTTCATAATTTGAAACATTAGGTCCAAAAAAAATTTAGTTTTTTCTTTGGACTTCATTTTGGTCTATAAAAGGGTGGAACTGTTGAATATTTATAAAGCTTACGGAACAAAGCATGCACTGGACCAAACAGAATTTTTTTTCAGACTGATATAACTAATTGACTGCAGATAACAAAATGTCAGCAGAAAATGCATATCATCTTTTAGAGGGGCCAAGTTATCTTGGTTTTGTTGTTTGTGAACCCAGACATTATGTCTAGCTTTTACTACTGAGTAGTCTCGATGTTTACTTGGCCAAGGTTTGTTGTATGTTCTTATTGAGATGAAGCATGAAAAATATTAGTTTCAATTGGTGTATTCGCCTGCTGTGTTGTAAAGCTGGACATTTCAGATGCATCATGCAACTCATGTTGGATTACTCATGCTGGATTCTTTTGATAATAGCAGTCTCTAGTTTGCATAATCTAAAAGCAGATCAACAGATATCTGTACGGAATGACACAAGTAGACCAGTGGAATGACATTTAAATTGTTATTATATTTCAAAGAGCTATGAGTTGGTTGGTGTTCTTATCAAATACCATTACCATACTGTTTTATCTTTTTGTCTGAAAGGAGAATAATGAAGAGCTGTATTGCTATTTTTTTTAAAGATTGTTTTCTGAGCATTATATCCTTTATTGTTAAAAAAATGCCTCTAATTTGTATTGATATGCTTGAACTTGCTCCAAAATTACGTTATTTATTTTTCTACTATTAGTGTGATACTGTTGGCTTTTACTTGTTTACTCATGCCATTTCAGGAACTTGAAATCTGCCATCCGATCCACTAGTCCTCTGCTATTACTGGGTTTTGGTCGACTTCTGTCTACTAACACTGTGGACTATCAGGTAAATTATATATATTTTGTCAATTGCATTAAATACTGAATTAGTGATAGATACAGGTATTCAATTTCTTAGTCAGGTGCAGATCTACATATTTATGCATTCTCGTAAGAAAACATTGTTGGTTTTGAAATTGGATGGACCAGTTATAATATCAAAATACCTGCTGCCAATAATGGGTAAATGTCAAGCCTATGATGGATGTTAGCTTAAACCATCGGTTATCTTTATAATCTTAAATTGTGTTAAGAATAAGAGAATAGGATCGTGTCACAGGGCAATTTATAGGAAAGTCTAATTCAATTAATTTCCCTTTGTCTTGATTCCTTTTGCGACCTATTTTGATAATTAACTCAAGCTCTTCAAAGGGAACTTGAAAACTTTGGACCTCGTTAGAGAGAGCTCCGGATCTTTGTGTTTGGGTGAAATTCTAATTTGCCGTTTTATTATTCTAATTATCCTTTAAATAAAATTAGACTTACTACACGAATAGGAAACCTATAAACTAGGCTCCTTAAAGTGACAGCCAAGCCGTAAACAACAGCCCAAATTAATCGCCTTTTCTAACATAGGATCGGCCCACAAAGGCATCCACAACAATATGAGTCTTTCGGAGCATGACCTGGATATACTTTAACCAATAAACTATCCAATTGATAAACTCAATTTCACAGGGATTATCCCACTGTATGATTTTGTCTGTTACTACAGATAGAGAATCCATCAGCATTATACAGATGGCTTGGTTCCTATTGTAGGGATGTCATAGACATAATAGATTTAATTTGAGTGGTATAGTAGTTCTGTACCAAAATTCTACATTTTGAAATTTTTGTAATTCACAGTAAAAGAGAAAATAGATCAAAGTCATTATTCTTATGTTGAAAAGCTCATGTGCCATTTATATTCAGTCAATCATTGTGAGAATCAGTGCAGAAGAATGACAATAAGCCCCAATACTGATGTATGAGATCTCATTCATAGGCATGACCATGGTTCGGTATCAAACCAGAACCAAACCGAAACCGAACCAGTCAGAACAGGAACTGAACCATGTTCAATGATTCAGGGTTCCAAACCATAACTGAAATCGGCGGTTTAAGGTTTGGTTGCAGTTTTTTGTATTTAGAAATTAAAATCAGCAGTTTCGGTTTGAAACCATTAAAAAAAAAAAGAGAAAATATTACACTTAACACATGATTTTTAATTGTTAAATTAATTTTATTTTTTTATCATTAAATACAATAATTTTACTATCATCTTAAAATTTATTAATGTAAATATAACTTATAACTTATAAATTGAAAAAAGAAAAAAAAATTATTTCTCATTTAAATATTTTTAATTTAAATTTTATATGATATGGGCACAGATGCATTATCAATAATACCATTTGGTGATAATGAGTTATTTTATTTTTTTCTTAAATAAATATGACGAATTATATAGACTGCGATTTCTCTATTTTCTAATTAAAAGTACACATAATCAATATAATTTGAAAAAAATGTATATAAATTGAATACAAGTCCATTTTTTGACACGTCTCTCAATTTGAATTTATAGAAATTAAATACTAGTAAAAAATTTTAAATTTATATTTTTTGTAGTTATAATTTTTTAATAAATTTTAGAACCATTAATTTACTCTTTTAGACTTTTTTTAAATTTAATATTATTATTTGTTATAAATTTTTTTATTTAGCTAAAAAAGTAAAAAAAAAAAAATCTAAATTCGGTTCCAAATCGGGACTGAACCAGAACTGACGGTTTTAAAACCATCTAAAAGCGGTTCAGTTCCAATTTCACATTTTTTGAAACCGAAACTGCCGGTTTTAGAACTGAAGCCGCCGGTTCTAGAGCCGTGGTCATGCCTACTCATTTGTAGGCTCCTTAAAAATGAACTTTTAGTCATAATACTGAACTTGTAAATGTCTTTTCTCCAATGATGTGCTCTGTCCATTTTGCTATGAATTTTTATTTCATTGCAATTTCTTAACTTCCCATTCTATCACTGTTCTTTTGCATGATTCTGTTTTTTAACTTTTTCATTGTAGCTTCATATGGGCGAATATGGAGTGCATTGGAACTTCTTTTTCACACTGGCTGCCGTGTCTATCCTTACGTCTGTAATTAATGTTCCTCCACAATATTCAGGAATCCTAGGTTTAGCAATTCTGATTGGTATAATTTCAACTGAAGTTCTTTTCTAATTACCTGCGGAAAATTTTTTTTTTTTTTTTGTTGCTGACTTTGATTTGTCAGGTTACCAATCTTGGTTGATTAGTGGATTAAATGTGTATCTGGTTTCTGACGAAAGAGGAACAGATATAGTAAGTAAAAACAAGGAGGGGATATTTAGCATACTTGGTAAGTATATTTCAAAATCAGTGAATTACCTTAACTCGTTGTGAAATGTACAATAATATTTACAATAATGCTCTTATTCTTTTTTTCTGAAGTATTCCTTCCTCAATTATTTTATTAGGCTGTTGATAACTGTTGAATGTACTAAGGAAAGATGGTTTACAGTTATCAATTCTGATAGATTCTTTGATTTCTAAAGTTTCATTTTTCATTTTTCAGTTTTCTGTTCTTTTAGCAAGGTTCATCCATGGCTTTTGGTTCTATAGATATCTAAAATTTTCCTTTAATAAGCCAAGTCTTTTTCTCATTCAATTACTTGGTTTCTGGGAATGTTGGTTATGTTTCTGATTAATTAAGTTACAGTATCCCTAGCTGACACACCTAGGTTTCTTGATGGGTTCGGGCAAAATTCCCAATTTCAACTCAAAATAAGTATGCTTTATTTGTAATACATTTGATAAAAGTCTCAGTCATTGATTTGTTTGTAAGCCAAGGAAGATTAGATTCTGATGATACTGTTACTGTCTTAATTCATTAGGTACCAATGGCATTGGTCTATCAAATTAATAAAAAATAATAGCTTCAATATCCAAACAGAGAAAAATAGAAGAATTTGTTGAATGGATTATTTGGAAATTAATAAAATTTTGAGTCCGTCACCAGTGTCTGAGTTTGCTCATTTATCTTATACATTGGAGGATTAGAAGTTGGTTTTGTTATCTGGACTTTGCATATGCGTTACGCATAATTTTCATGTTTTTATTTCTGATACAAAATATTTCTAGTTACCTTTTTTTTATCATTTCCAGGATATTGGGCTATGTACCTTGTTGGTATCCAGTTGGGCCACTACCTATTTTTTGGAAACCACTCCTCTAGTAGAATGAGAAGCAATAAGTGGGCAAGAATCAGAGTCTTCCTTCTTTCTCTCATTTTCTGGTATTTTTCTATTTCAAGAGAAATTTTGTAATTGGCATCCTTTCCGACAAATTGATTACTTGGAACATTATGACCACTTTCTTTGTCAATTTTTCTTGCAGGTTTATAACTGTACTTCTAGATGGACATGTTGAAAGAGTTTCCCGTAGGATGGTAGGATATGCTACTTTGTTAATTAATTCATTAAAATGTCAGGACATTGCTGATAAAAATGAACAAAAACTTTTTTGCAGTGCAACATGGCTTATGTTACCCTGGTGTTGGCTCAAAATTTTCAGGTGGTCCCCTTGTCCTCATAGTTTCTAAGGTCCCATTTGTCTTGCAGGGTAAGATTAGAACTGGTGACTTCATAGGTGAAACTGTTATGGTTGACTAAGAAGAACAAAATAAAGAGTAAAGTTTAACTGCTATATTTCCTGAATTTTAACAAAGTAACTTCTTGACGAGAGTAGGCCAATTGAGCTTCCTGAGCAAAAGACCAATAACTGAATTAGCATTTAAATCAAGACAAAAATATATCTTACAACATATTTTCCAGGTGGTTAGTAGGGATCCAAGGAAAAACTATATAAACCAAGTACTTTACTACAATTTCTCAAGGAAAAATTTCCCCAGCAATAAAAATAATTTGCATGATGACCAAGAGTGAGTGAAAAATCAACTACACTGCACAAATCTGTGGGTTTATTAACATACGAACATCCTAAAGGCAGCTGAGGATTCCTTGGGGTGGATTCTCAAACATATGCATTCACAAGGAAAGTGAACATTTTTGTATTTCATTCGTTATGTTGAGCATATGCATTATATCTATGGGTTTACTTTAGAAGTGAAAATAATCTGTTCGTTGTGGTCTTTGGATTGAATGAAAGTCGGTGTTTGTCTTTAGGAAAATCAGCACATAACTGAAAGGAAAAAGCTTTTTGGTTGATTTTTGAAACAATAAGCAAGAATAACTCGTATATACTTGTCTAGCAAGGCAGGTGAATGTGATAGTGATTTTACAGTTAGCTGAAAGTGATGTTCACGCCATTCATCACATGATCAGCAGCTATTTTTTTCTGTGAATATTCACTGAGGGCTTGTGTTGGCTAGTGTTCAACCCACATGGTGGGAAGGAGTGAGTGGGATTTGTTGAAAATGTTATTTTGGTGGTTTTATAAGCCAGGAAAGCGCTTCATTGCATCACTTGATAAAACTGTTGCTCTTTAATGGTGTGTTTTATATGCCAAGAAAGTGCTTCATTCTGCCAAATCATATGTTGGAACCGTCTTCAAAGTTATCAAAAGCGAAAACAAAAACATGGTTTTGTGAAAGAAATAGTATACAACCAATTTCAAACATGGTTTTGTTTATATCTGGGATGTGGCTAGACAACTTCTAACATGTTTGAATTTTTCAAGCTTTTCAGGTTCTAGCGATACTAATGCTCTCTGATTTCATTTCTGGAAGTAAAATTTCAGCTCTTGAAGAAGCAATTGACCGGAATTTACTAGGCACATTTCTTCTGGTGATAAAACATTCTCTATTTATTTTGGCACTCTTAACATGCTCATAATTCATCCATTCAACTCCTTTTTCCCCCATCCTCTTCTTTTCAAACAGCCTTTGTAGATCTATCTTCATTTTCTGTTTTCTTTTGTTGCAGGCAAATGTGCTTACAGGGCTGGTAAACTTGTATGTGGATACCCTGTTTGCCACATCACTATCGGCCCTATTAATCTTGCTTGTTTATGCTTATGTTCTATCTATTATAGTTGGAATTGCAGACTTCTACAGTGTCAGGCTAAAATTTTGGTAGTGGCCTTGCTTTTGTATAAAAAGTACCCTTGGATACAATTTGTTGAGATAATCAGAATTTCTTATTTGCAGGCTGTGGTTCAAAGTTTGATGTTTTTCTCTTGTGGTTGGCATTACACATTTCAAATGTAGGCAAGATTTTAATATCTATATGCTTGGAGATAATTCATACATACAGCTTTGTTTCTTGCCTTCTTTTTTCTGCTCTCAGTTTTTCTAAATGAACTCAGTTTTTCTAAATGAATATAATATTATTGCTAGACACCATTGCCATGATAATATGTGGATTCTATCTGGATTGTGACATTGATGATGGAACTTATTGTCCCTATAGCGAATAAGGTATCAGTCACGTCCATTAATATGCGCATGTACTTATCGATGTCCTTCTTGATGAGACAAAACTGCATATTTCAAAAATTTAGCTCGTTTTTAACTTTGCACACATCTTCTTTCTACCACATTTTCTTGCACAGAAATGCAGTTCTGTTACCCTTCTATTGCAGATGAACCATGCAGGATGAAAGAAAGCAGCTGAGAACGGTTGATTAGCATTATTAGGGAGAAGAGAAATAGGATAATGAGTTGAAAGTTGAATTCTTAAGGTTACTGGAAGGTACTGTCTAAGGACAGGTGATGGTGATGAATTCTCTGCAAAATCCGACAGCTTGGACCCTGGTCTAAGAGCAATCACCAATTTCAGGTACTTATCACCAGACAAGGTAATTCTCACTGTTTGTAATTGCTAGAAATGCTGTGATTAAGGCTACGATTTAGGGCTGTAATTGTGGGATTATGTGCGGGATTAAGGCAAGAACTAAGGTTATAATTTAGGGCTGTGATTAAGGGATTACATGGCTGTAACTAGGGCAAGAATGAACACTCTGATTGGTTCAGCAATTAAGGGATTGATTACCCTAACATAGAATCATATATGATGGAATACAATGCTAGAAAAGTTTCAGCCTCATTATCAATTCCTCTCTCTCTTTCTTGATTCAGCCTGTCACTCTCCATCTCTTTCTTTCTTACATGATTCAGCATCTTATTCTCAACCTTTTTTTTTTCCTTACATTGTATCAGAGCTTAAGACGGCCTGATTTTCCATATTTCCTCATCCTCTTCTTTCCCGCTAAAATTCATCTATTTCCTTCACAGTTTTAGTCACCGTGTTTTCTGCTTTTCAGTGTCAGCAGCACGACCATCAATGCTGAATCGCGAAACTCAGGTTCCTTCAAACTCTTCTCCTCTATTTCAACTTCAACTATTACTACTGTTAAATTACAAAGTAGTACTAATTATATGTCATGGTCCTCATCAGTAGAATTATGGTGTTATGGTCCCTAGTTTGAGATCTAGTTATGGGTTTTTGGAAGGAAGGGATAAGGTTTTGATGCGGTGTGACCGAGAGATCGTTATTCCTTGTACCTATGTTGGCAGACTTAAAGGAGAACTTGCAATCTCTTGAGGGCTTAAACTATAAAATATCTCTGAACTTTGGGATTTGTAACAAAATCACTCCACTTTGACCATTATGCCCGGATACTGCAGTCTTGAAATTTAGATATAATGGCACTCCCAATTCAGAAGTGACATAGAATTTTAAATAAAATATTATATTAGAGGGACTCATTAGTTATCTTTGGATTAGCTACCCAAGCAACTAGAACGCAACATTTTTTAAACAATTAGAACACCTTTTATCTCATACCTAATTTAACCCTCTCTTGAGTTTAGAAGTACTCAATAACTTTGAAATTTTTCTCATACCTATTCTATTAATCAAAGAATAAAGAAATAGTTCTGTGGAGAAATAACTTTTACATTTAGGGATCATAAACAAACGTGGCCATTATCATCATATTCAATATCTAAGGACAAGGACAACGAATACAAATTGAAAAAAATAAAAATAACAGAAATTCCAGGTTTGCTACTTGCGCAGGGCCATGTGAGAACCTCCTGTAAACCACATCATATGGCTTCATAGTTTTACTTCCCTTTCTAAATAACGTTTGTCCTCAAGCTGAAATGGAAGAAATTGTTGTTGCATAGAACTAATAGTTTCTCAAGAGGCATTAGTTGGAGATGAATCTTTCTAATGCATAAATACCTCTGAAATAGAATTATGAATCCAATAATCTAAAATGGCCAAAGGATGTTTGGCTAGGACTGCTGGAGGAGGCGGCGGCAAATGAGATTCAATGAGCTCGCCATTAGCATGAATAATCTTCAATTTAGAAACATGAAATACTAGATGGATCTTTGAATCCGATGGGAGGTTGAACTTGAGTGCCATTACACCCTCTTTAGCCAAGATGCGGAAAGGACCAAAACTTAGGCAACTATTTTTGGTACTTGCATTTAGCGACAATGAGTTGCTGATAGAGCTACAATACAATTTGAGTAAAACTTGGTCCCAACATTAAAAGTGACATCCCTCTGATGAGAGTCATAATTAGACTTCATTCTTTGTTGAGCTTGAAGGAGATTGTCTGGTAAACAGAGCAGTGGCTCATCTCGTCTTAAGAGCCTGATCAACTGCATAAAGTTTGCAATGCCAGGATAACAAAAAAGTAATCGTGGAGGTGGTCTGCCGTATACTATTTCGAAAGGAATGGACTTCAAGAATGAATTATAGCTTGTATTATGGTAAGGGTACGGTTAGGTGACGAGAGTATTAAAATAATATTAAAAGTGAGATTCATATATACAACTATAAAGGTGAAGTACATGTGGGTTTCACTTTTAATATTATTTTAATACTCCCGTTATGCATGACGGGACTCCCGTCGTTTAGCATGGTAATATTCAGTCCATGATAACCAGTCCATCCATTTGTTACTTTGGCCACTAGTGAAGCAACAAAGGTATATTTCAATAGTTTAGTGTACCACTTCGGTTTGAGCATCCATTAGCGGATGAAAAGAATTGAAGGAGGAGAGAGTGGTGCCATTGAGACGCAATAGCTCCTTCCAAAAAGCACTAGTAAAGGTAATGTCACCGTCAGTTACAATTGCGACAGATAATCCATGTTATAAAAAAAAAAACAATCTGACCAGCTGTTACGGCTGTGTAAGGATGGGAAAATGCACAAAATGATTTATTTATATTTTTTTTTTTTTTAAAAAAACGATCAACAACCACCAAAATGATGTTTTTTCTACGTAAGATAGATAGACCTTCAAAGTTAAGAGATATATCAGACCAAATCTGCGTGAAATTAGTAAGGGAAGAAGTAAACCTGTTGGATGAAGAGATTCAAATTTATGTGGTTGGCAAACTGTAGAAATTCTTACAAAATCAAGAATCTGATATTTCATGCTTGCCCAATAAAAATCCTTTCATATGCAGTATAAGGTCTTTTGATAACCCTCATGTCCCTGGTTGTGCATAGCAGAAATACCCATTTTAATTGAAGGAGACGATGAGAGGAGGAAAACTTGGTTCTTGTAAAAAAGCAACTCTTGATGAAAATTCCAATGAATTATAACTGTCTTTTGCAAAATTTTGAAATAATTTGTTAAAAGGTGAAGCTTGTTGTCCATAGTGGATAGTGTCAAATAAACTAAGTTGAGGCATGGACAAGGCGTCTGCCACTTTATTTTGGTGACCACCTTTATACTCAATAGAAAAAGAATATCCCTAAAGCTTAGGAAGCCAAATGTTGTTATGGTGGAGAGAGAAGGCGCTGCTCAAGTAAAAATTTCAAACTATACCGGTTGGTTCTGACAGCAAATTGTTTGCCCCACATATCAGATTGACAACGTTTAATTGACTGTACCAGTAAATCTTTCTCATAAGCAAGAAGACTTTTATGATGTTGGGCATCTGTTGGCTGAAATAGGCTATTGGCTTTTCTTGCTGCAGCAAACTACACCAATGCCAGCGTTCGAAGAATCACATTCAACTATAAACGACTAAGAAATATCTGGAAGAGCTGAAACAGAAGAACTTGCCGTAACATATTTTAATTGGTTCCTGTGAATTGTTTTATCATTATTCTTCTTTATTGTAATGGTGGATGGAACTGGTGATTTCAACAAGTTTTTTTTTTATTTTGAATCATAGATGACAATAAATGAAATCTGACTGATTCCGAATCAAAATTGCTGAGCCAATGCTCTCTGTATCAGTTTCAGCCTGATTAACCTGATTGGTAGTTAGATTCCAATTCTGAGAGTTCGGGCAACCTCATAATTCTTTCCGTACGAATAAAAAAATTCCAGAACCATGAAAAAATGGGAAAAATCTGGAGGCAATTACTGTCATTTCGTTTTCTAGGATCACATATCGTTTCAGGGTGTGAAGTGAAGAGAACAGAGCAATTTTATTGGCTGACCCACAAAACATGGGAGCCATAGGATTCAGTGCTATGGCGGTTCATTGCAGCCCACATATTCTAGACCATACGATCTGTATTTCCTACATCACACGGCAATAAATGGTAACATCACTCCTGCTGGAAGGATATGGACGTTAATCATTTAGGTTGCAAAATGAACCGACAAAGTCCAATCAGGTATGAGTGACAGGTCAGGATGAAAGCTTCCTTCATATTACACGTGCCGACATTCTAGTGGCATACGGAAAATGCTAATAAAATAATTTTTTTAGAAAATAATTCCATTATAGTTTTTACATTAAAAATGGGCCCAGTGGTAGTCTTGTGCTTTTTTATATTAAAGATTAAATTTTATCTATAAAAATAAACTATATAGCTAATATTTAAACAAAAAAAATATACAAAATGAAAAACAAAAATATAAAATATAAAAATACAATTATATTCCCCCAATTATAGTTTAGTTGATAATTTTTTAAATAATAGATAATTTAATCAATCTTCTTATTAATGTGAGGAATGAAAAATCTCACATTCCAAGTTCTTTTCATCCATTAAATATTTTAATAAATATTGCAAAAAAAAATTAATATCTTCAAAAAAGAATTAGGAAATAAAAAACAAAATCAGAAATTTGTTGTTATTTTTTTTTAAAAAAAGTTAGTGATAGATTAAATATAAATCGTTTTTTAGTATTTTAAAGAATAATATTTTATTTTTCAATTTTACTTTTAATTATATTACATATAATACAATAATTTGAGATAAGAGTAAGATGCGATATAAAGATAATTTAGTTAAATTATTTTTAATTTTATTTTAATTTATGAGGTGTGGAGAAAAATTTAAAGACCAAAACACCGAAGTTTTATTTGATCAATCAGAATAAATCACGTGGCAATTTGGAGACTATTATCTGGACTTTCTTTGATTTAAGCTACACGAAATGTATAAATTTATCCTATATATTTTTTTATTGAAGTAATTTTATATCTTAATTTATAAAATTATATTTATTACTTCCTCTATTTTTTATTTAAAAAAAGAAAAAATTCTTAAATTAAGAAAGTTCGTTAAGTTCAAATTTTTTCATAAAATATCCTTCATTTCATTATTAATTATAGGAACAATAGTTGACATAAAGGTAGTTTTA
The DNA here is from genome assembly GCA_947857235.1 of Jatropha podagrica. Lineage (NCBI taxonomy): Eukaryota > Viridiplantae > Streptophyta > Magnoliopsida > Malpighiales > Euphorbiaceae > Jatropha > Jatropha podagrica. The sequence goes on along the minus strand of CANUEP010146775.1, from coordinate 21,553 downwards.
AGAAATGTATTTATTACCTATTTGCATCATTTGTGCATCACTTCCAACCTTTTACATAATATGCGCACAAAAATAAAAAAGATTTTGGAGCTAAATTAAAGACCAAATATTTGAACTTATTGCCATAAATTTTCAAAATTTTGGATAAAAATAGAGGAAAAACTTATATTTTAGCTCTAACTTGTTTAAGCTTGAATGATATTTTTTAATTCAAATTCAAAATTAAAAGTAAAATTTAGTTTCTCCAAATTGCAATAGAATTCAGAAATTATCGTCCAACTGCTATACATTGCGGCCAAAATGAAATAGAATTTGAAGCCAAATTTTTTAAGTTTATAATCAGACTTTTTGACTTCTAAACGTTGGTCATATATAATATTTAAATCGATTACACTATATCTAGAAATGACCACTAATTTACATCTGCCATACTTGAAAAATACATAACTAATAATAATAAGGTCACAACATGACCTACAAAAGAGTACAACCATTATAAAGATTCAAAAACCATACAACTAAGAAGAACAAGGCCACAAAATGTTTTATAGAAATGCAGAATTAAGAAATTGAAATGCTATAAAGTGATTTATAGAATTTGACAACAATTAACTAACATAAAAAAATAAAATCATTGAAAAAGTGCACTAGTAAAATATGGCTAGAAAATGACTTACAAAAATATACAACTAATAATTAAAAAGCCACAAAGTTGATTGCAGAAATTCACAATAGTTAACTAGCGCAAAAAAAATAAAAAAACTATTAAAAAATTGCACAAGTATTAAAAATAAAAGGCGGCTTAGCGGCTTAAAAAAATCAAAGATAATCAGAAGTGCATAATTACTATTAATAAAAGTGCATATTAATCTATTTTCAGAAAAGACGAATTTTAGGTATTTTAAGAAAATGGTTTCTAACAAAAATCCCAATCTTTCCCTTTTTTGAATAATCAAACACACCCACACCTTTCAAAACAAAATCTAATAATTTTCAAAATTTAACTAATTATAATATATCTTCATCCTAACATTAATGGTTGTGGCTAAATTTACAATGATAAAAGTAGATATGTATTCATCAAATATACAAATAAGGATTAATTATGTATTTATGTGACCAAATATATAAAAATGACAACTTTTACTATAAAATGAGATGAAAAAATAAGTTGATAACTTGTCTTTTGAAATAAGTGTGCATTAAATGCTGAGAATATTTGTGTCAGGTACTTTTTTTTGTTGTTGAGCTTTAATCTTAAAAGAACACACATATTTTCTAGTTTTTTTTTTCTTTTTTTTGCAATTTAAATGTAAAGGATTAATTTATGTGTATCGCCATTTAAGCTCTCTTTTATGACTTACTAGTCACACGGGCAAGCCATTGGAGAGACCATTTTCTGACCAAGACAATGACCGATTTTCATTACATAAAAACATAGTCAAAGGATCTATATTTCAATTAGATGCAATAAATGCAAGTGATAACAAAGGGTAAACAATAAATATTATATATGGATCCCCATGAAAAAAAAAAATAATGGGATCGGAAATTATAATTAAGGGATAACTTAATGCAATCTTAATCTTGATTAAGACAATTTGTTTCTGGCCAAAATCTGGCTGGTAGTCCTTTTTGGGGCACTGGAAATGGGTCATATTGAATTCCATCTACTGTTCCCACCACTTTCCACCTGCCACGTAAAACAAAATATCCACTTAATAATCCAATTCTTGGAAATATGTTTCCCCAATTACAAATTTCCAACATTTAAATATTTCATCGGTCTTAAGTTGACTTTTATATATATGCTAAAGATAAGTACAATAAAATTAGCAGTTTGAATGACTTTTTTATTTAGATTTTTTTTTCAAAAATATCTCTTTTTAATATTAAATAATATATATATAATTGGTAATATTAAAAAAATAAATAATAAATATCTTTTAAAAAAGAAAATAGGACTTTACTTAAGAAAACTCAACCTATATGCTATATATATGCACATAACGTACCTGAATTTGGTTACTAGACGATGGATGAAGATTAGCATCTCCAACTTAGCAAGTTCATTACCAGGACAAGCATGAACTCCATTGCCAAATGGAATGAAGGTATTGGGTTTTGGAGGAAGCTGCATCCAATTTGAAACTTTTTTAATGCCGTTTCCACTAACTTATGGCTTACAAACACTTGTCTAGTTAATAAGGAAAGAGAGAGAGAGAGATATTCTATTATTGGATACCTCAAACCTTGATGGGTCAAAAACATGAGGATCAGGAAAGAACTCCGGATTGTGATGAATGTTCCTGAACAGTGGCATCACCTTCCACCCTTTTGGTATTAAATATCCTGTACGTAAATACATATATAAAATTTTGGAAACCCAAAAAAAAAAAAAAAAGAATGCTATTGTTAAAGAAAGAATCTTCTAGAACATTATAATTGTCCTTACCTTTATATTCAACATCCATTATTGCTTCCCTGAATGAAAATGATATAATGCTTGCCATTCTTAAACTCTCTTGTATTACCTGCAAATTGAAATGGAAACACTGTTTTTAAATCGAATACTTGTCTAGAACTATCCATTCTCAATGATTTATGCAGAAGTACATGTTATCAATACAAAATATAAATATTATTAATGCTTATGACATCTTAGAAAAATATAAAAAATGGTGAGCCTATGCATTAGGAAGCTTTTTTTTTTTGCAAATTTATTGAAAGACTCAATAAGTTGAAATAATACGGTGGATTATACAATACATATAGCTCTTTTCTTAATTCACTAAATAAATGAAAATTTAATAAGAAGACAACTGAATCTCATATGGTTGACAAACTTTTTATAGCGCTTTTGCAAAGAGACTGTTTTCATAGCTTGTATAGAAAATTTAATATTACCATTACATCAAAGTCATACTCGGTAAATGCATACCCTATAAGTAAGTGGCATATTCCTTGTCTGTGCCCATGTCAAGGACTTCTTTCCTCTTCTATTCACTTCATATATTGCCATTTGCTCAGCCTGTGATTAATTAATATATGAATAATAATTAGTTTTTTCATTTTTCAAATGGAAATTTCTTTGTCTTTTTATTTCTTGAAGAAGAAGAAGAAGAAGAAGAAGAAAAGATTTCTCACCTTAACAGCTTCTAAGAGTTTCTGATCATCATGAAGGAATTTCAGAATCCATGTTAAAGCACTAGCAGTAGTGTCTTGAGCTGCAAAAAGTACTCCTATAGTATTATCAGCAATCTGATCTTCACTTAATATTTCTCCATTTTCATTCTTGAAATTAATAAAACGACCCAATAGATCCTTCTCAAACAGCTTTTTCTCTTTCCTTTCACTTATGATCTCCCTCAGGATTTGATTCAAACTTTTTCTTGCCTTTGATGATTTTATATATAAGACAGATGAAAAAAAAAGGATCAGTAGAAATATATGCTATCTTTTAAAATAAAAAAAAAAACCTTTGTTATAATAATTAAGGGACTAAAATTATGAGAAATTACCAAAAGCGCTTTTTGATAAGTAGTTCCGGGAATTTTTGTTGGAAAAGAGTTATAGCCCTTATCCATTATTTGATAATTCTCATTTAGCTTCTCTCTATAGTTGTTGTTTAAGAGACCAAAAATTGAAAGAATGCCCACTTGGAAAGAAAGCTGTGGAGGATCCAAAAAATGACCCACAAATCAGAATCCGCACAAAAGTCAAAATTAATAAAAATAAAATGACAAAATTTCTGAGAAAAACATAACTGGCACATTCAAATCTAGATAAGCCAAAAATGAGTAACACAAAATGTCACATGTGTTCAACCCAAGAAACTCTGTTTTTTTTTTTTTTTTCTCCAATACCGTCGCGTTTGTTCAAAAACATCCAGACTAAACGCCAACGACTTTCATTCCATTTAAAATTTTTTCTATCTCAGATCAGGAACAAATACTGGTAATTCTCATCTCCTTTATAAGTTCCTGACTTATCAAGCAAACAAAAAAACCCAGTTAATGGATGTGTGAAGGAATTACAAACCTTCTTCATTTCATGAAAGGTGTTGATGATTTGCCCATTAGCCCACGATTCTATGGTTGAACTGGCAATGAATTCGATATCCGGAATGAGTTTTCGGATTGTTTCTGGGGATAAAGTACCTTGAACAATTTTCCTCAGGCGATTATGGTAATCACCTTGATGAAAAAAGAGAGCAGATTGTCCAATTAGCCTTTCCTTGCTCTTGGGATAAGTTGGCTTGAACAAGTGAGAATGAGTCACAAGAACAAATCTTGCAGCCTCAGGACTAGCCAACATCACACAAGGGCAACCGAGTATGTGAGTTTTGAATATTTCTCCATATCTGCAAATAAATTTAAGAAAAAGAGAAGAATTTAGTGTCTATATATATATATAAAACTCTGTCAAAATAAGAATAATTATTTAATAATATACTAAGAATAATGAACCTTAGTTGCTTTGCAGCAAAGAAGACATTTGGGTCTTGCGAGTATAGTTGTAGAGTTTCACCTACATAAGGCCAACCCATTGATCCTGGAGGAAGCTTAGCTCTTGGTTTTGATTCGTTTCTTTTTTTCTTGATCAGGAGGTAAGAAAATAGAGTAGAGAGAGAGATGAGTATGTATATGATAATAGAAGCAATCTCCATGCAAATGTAGCTCTCTCTCTCTCTCACTCTCTTTCTTGTCTGTGTTTCTGGGATTGCTGTTATATACTGACTATTAATTGGTTTCTGATATGTTGAGTTGATGATGCTAACTATAACGTGAGTGTAATAAGTCAGAGAGAAAGAGAAGAGTTGGTGTTTATATAGAAGGAGGCAGAATGTGACAATTTTTTTTTTTTTTTTCCTTTTTTCCCATTTTTAAAAATCATGCGAGACCAATAAATGTATCGAAAAGATTGACCTCTATATATCTGGTGTATGAGCCACTTTACACCGAAAAGAAAGAATAAGGTAATAGTAATTTTTTAAAAATTTTCTTATATTTTAATTGATTTGGTTTGTGTGTGAAATTATAAATTATCTATATAAATGGGTTTAATTTCAGTGGATGTTCCTCAAGTTAAAGGGTATCCACTTGGTGTCCTCCATCTTTATTTTATATCTTAAAAACTCACAAGACTTATATTTTTGTATTATAAAAGTTATTTTTGGCGGTTGCCAGTGAAAAGTGTATTTTCACTCTGACATGACTTATTTTATTATATAGACTAGGTACCACATTAGTAATTAGATGGATGTGTTTTATTCTCTCTTTTGACCTAATCCAATAACTTTTTTCTGCCCACTCTATTTCTCTCTTCTGATCTATCCGTTTCTTATTAACCATTATACGTTGGCAGATTAAGACTGAGAAAGGGAGTCAATTTGTAGCTGAGCAAGGTCATATATTTGGATTTATTTGCATATATCGAAGATGTCGACAAATAATTCTAGCTTTAACATGGTGTGATGCATGACACAATTTGTTTGTGCGGGCAATAAACGATAATGAAGACTGCTTAGATGGAGAATAATCCAGGGCGGAGGTTACTAGGTTGCAGCAATTACGGGGTGTTGTGTTTTGTTTTAGTATTATTTTCACAAAATTGGAGCATATTGACAACGATAAGGTTGGTGAATAATTTTTTAAAATCTTGTTTTCTCCCTTGTTCTATTATTGCAGACACCTGGTTATTTCAACTTCTTTGAATGGATTGATTCAAGGGTACATCCTCGTTCTAGACATGTCATAGTGGAGTTATTAAGAAAGGTTGACAAGATAGAAAATGATAAGATGAACTTAGAGAGAAGGAAGAATGAGATGAAGTTGTTATTGGTTGGCTTGTGTATTGCCCTAGCAATGAGTTTAGTATTGGTAGTTGGTTTTGGAAAGACATTGTTTTGTTAGGTTACTCAGTTGCATTTATAGTAGTGTAATTAGTTATGTAATTTGCACTTGAAATGCAATGAAATTAAGCACTATTATACTCATGTTGTGTAAATATGGTTTGAGTATTTATCCAAAAACACTCAAATGATGAAACAAGCATTCATAAATTTTAAAAAATCTGATGATGAAGTACTCCATTGGACATAATTTTGCTATGTGAAAAAGTTATACATCAAGTGTCATACTAACTGTTTGCTCAAATTTGAGCAAGCCATACTAGCTTTTACATATAACTTCCTTGTAAAAATTGCATTAACTATGATTCAAGCTTGAAACAAAATGCTATATTTGTGTCGTTTTGTTTCAAACTTGAAGCAAAAAAAATTACATTTACTCAAAATATTCACAAAAAACCTACAATGGCTATGTGTAGCTATGTTATAGTAATTTAAATACAAAATGCAGAGATGTGTTTGCCCCTAATGCCTTCATTTCCTATTTCTTAAACTCCTATGCCTGACTAGAAGTTGTGATCTTTGACTTTCTTTAACATTGCTTTGTTGGGTGGAGGCTTAAGCTTGACAAGGGTGCACCTCTCTTACACACCTGGTCTATATAACATTTTCTGGCACTCCAACATTACTGTCTTATAATGGGAAGGGAAATGCAATATCCATGTCTCCAGTAGGATGAGACTGACTGCTTCCTTACAAAAATGGAATATTGATAATTATTCTATCAAAATCCACACAAATTGAAATAATAAACAAAATGAAAAGTTATAAGCAACATACATCCATAAACCATTGAACCCTCACTTCTCCTTATGCCTCATTTCTTGTTGCATCTACAGAGGTAACTTCAGTTGCGTTTTTCTTTCTTTTCTGTATTTATAACAACATATAAGTCACATAAAATACACAAAAGCTATATTAAGCCACAATAGATGTGTAGTTAATCAAGTTAGAATATTACCTTGGGTTAAGATGTAACATTGCTCCCTCTTGATGCATGGCATCTTTTGTTATGCCCAACCACCCCAAAGTGCTACATTTCATGCTAACCTTTCCTTTTCTAGACATTTTTGGTGTAGCTGCTGCTGCAATTTCTGTATCTTCTGCCTCCTTCCTTCTTACACTTTCATGTAAGTGTCAAGTAGTTATGCCTCATGAATATATAACTTAGGCAACTCATTATTGCCAACAATACATGCAATTGCATGATTGTATGGGATTCCTGTTAAATCCCACCTCCTACATGAGCAAGTTTTATTTACTAGATCTACAACAAATTGTCCCCCAGGCCCTATAACTTGAACCCTAGGTCCCCCAGTATATATGGGCTCATACATGTGGGACAATTCCCTATTCTCATTCAATTTTCTTTGAATGTTAGGGCAAAGTCTCTTTCTATGAAATCTTTTCATTAGTTTTGCTCTAATTATCTTTAGCATGGTTAGAATTGCATGTTACCATGCATATAATATGTACTTATTCCACGACTAACACAAATTGTTAGTGAGCATGTCATATTTAATCCTAGTTTTAAAACAAGCTCTTGACCAATTGATGCATGGTCTTGTCCTTAACCACTCTCTAGCATCAACACTCTTTTTCTTAATTTCTTCTAAACGTGTATCCAATCTAGCTGGATGACTAGCCCTAGCTGCATTCCACAATAAGTCTTTCATCTCCTTTCCTTTAAAATGAGCCCTATAATTCATATAAAGATGCCTAACACAGTCTGTGCTCAACCTTAGGCCACATCCTATTAACTACATTTATAAGACCCTAATAAGACAAAAAATTGGAAGGATAATTAGTAAACAACAAGCATAGTAGGCTGTGTATATATGTGCATTTAATTTTTTTTTAAAAAAACAAACACAATAACATTCCTTTTGTCTATCACTCATAAGACTGAAATGATGGTCATTTTGAAGATCCAAGTCATCCTTGAGGTGCTCCATGAACAAACCCCAGGTGTCCATACACTCATTTCTAATAACAACATATGCAACTGGGAAAATACAGTCATTTGAGTCTATTGCAACAATAGAAAGGAGTTGTCCTCCATAATTTGCTTTCAACCAACACCCATCTACCCTTATTAATCTCCTATAATGCTCCTTAAAGGAATTTTTTAGGAATTCAAAAAAATATATATTCCCTTAAACACACCCCCATCCACTTTGAAATACATAGAGGAACCAAGATTAATTCTCAGTATCTCAACCTTATAATCATGTAGTTTCCCATACTGTTCCCTCTCATCACCACGCAAAACTAGTAAAGCTTTCTCTCTTGCCCTCCATGCTTTCATCCTACCTATAGTATAACCATGATCCCTCTTGACCCTACTTATGAAATGACTTAATTTCCAATAAGGGTTCACCCTAAAGTCCTCCAAATGCATGTTTGCTAACCTGGTTGCAATCAAGTGAAAGTTTTTGAACACTTTAGCACAAGTGTTTTTGTCATCATGCTTTTTATTTGGAAGGTTGGGTTATTCATATCTTTTTGGTTTGGTTTACTAGCATAAATTTTCCACTGACATGGCTTATTAAAGCACCTAGCTTGCACTTTTCCTTACAATTTTTATAGAAATAAATTTAAAATTTATGCTTTATTCCATGTCTCCTACAAGCCTCTTTAAACTCTTCCCCATTCCTAAAAAGCATACCTACTTTAATTGTGGGGTCATCTATGTCCCTAGTTGCATTAAAGGTTGGATACCTCTCTCTACCCTCATTTTCAAAGTCTGGCTCTGTCTGAAGCTCATCAGATGGTGCATAGTTAGACTCATCAGCATCATTGACTCCTACCCTCATGGATTGGTTCATTTTTCCTAAATTGACTTTAGCACCACTCCCTTTTGGCCTCCCTCATAAGTCTCTATGTGGTCTCTACCTCTCCTCTATGATAGTAGTGAAATCATCATCACCTTTCTCAACATTGTACTTAGTGTCCCTAATCTCTTTATCATCACCTTGATTTGCATTTTCCCTAACACCAAATTCCTCACTCATATGCACATTTCCCCCGCTAAACTCTCACTGACATGCATAGTTTGACTCTCTAAACCCTCACTGACATTCACATTTTCACTTCCTACTGCCTCATTTATAGCCTTATTTTGACTCCCTAAGTCCTTACTAACACCGACATTTTCTACTTGAGGTTCAGTCGTAGCATCACCCCCAGCCTCACTTTGATTTCCCCCAATTACAAAATCAAAATCACTGTTTAACTCTAAAGAGCCTAGGTCAATGTTTGTTAAATTGTCATCATAATCAAGGATTAATTCACTATTAGGGTTAGAATTGTGAGACAACCTTCTTTTCCTAGGCTTTCTCTAGGTGTTTTAGCAAGCTGTGGTGGACGATTTGAATTATGATCTTCTATTATTTCCTCAATTGCAACACTTGAAGGTTGTCTCATTATATTAATTACCTCTTCCTCTATGTCCTCTAAAGCTAGGTGGTCAATATACATGTGAATGCATCTTGCATCACTCCCATAAAGTGACATTTTAAACACATGACTATCTTTCTCAAGTCGTTTAAGACAATCATGATAGTTCTTTCCTGGCATTAACCAGTAATATCTCAATAAACCCTCAAGTTATGTAGTTGAAGTTGCTTATCTAGGTGAACTAAACTCATCCTCTCTGTGTTGCAATGACCTAAGACTAACTCTTCCCCATTAAAGTAATCCCACTCACCCATATCCCCACCATAATGGGCTATTATATCGAAATCTAAAAGCTTCATTATCTGTCATATTTTAACCACAAAAGCAACAATTTTAATAATATTATTAATATTACTCAAACATTTATTTCAGGCTAACTACATCAAACATAGACATATAATCTCAAGTAAGCTTCTTAGCTTATGCATAATAACTTTAAAAAAAATGCAAAGTAGACTCGTATTCATTGCAAAATGAAAACCCCCTAAAAGGAAGCTGTAATTGTTGTCAATAAAAAATAAAATCAATATTATTATGCATACCCCACAGAATATATTTCATTTCCCTCACTTCAAAAACCCTAATTTACAATTCATAACAACTTATATTATATTCCCTCCCACCAAGATTTATAGATAAAAGTGGTTGTGGTCCACATATAAAGCCAAACAAAAAACCCTAATTTTTAATTCTAAAAGGTAAAGAATCTTACCTGTTTGTCGCCATTCTTGTAGTACAAAAGGTCCACTCAAACCTTCTTAAAAGACCCAAATGCACCTCTTTTCTACCACAACAACCTTTATTTTCTTCGCTAGTTGCTACTTTCCTCTTCCTCCTTAACCATTATCTTCTTCGCCAACTGCCACTCTCCTGGTCATCTTTGATCAATACCACAATCTCTCTGTATTTTCAGAGGATTGACGATCACAAGTGGGAGATAAGAGACAAGAGACAAGAGAGAAAGTGTAATCATTTGGAAAAGGAAGAAATGAGAGAGGCGCGATGGGTGATGGGTAAGAGAAAAGTCAAGTTCGATGAAAGAAGGGTAGGGGAATGGTCTAGGAGCGGGTAGCAATGATCGCTTGAACCAGAGAGAGAAAAAAAATCCAGTTCAAAACCCGGGCAAGAGAGAGAAGATTTACTTCCCAAGGTGACTCTTCTCGAGACTAACGTGGTACCTGATTTGTATAATAAAACACACCATGTCAGAATGAAATTACACTTTCCACCGGCAACTGGTACAAATGAGTTTGATGATACAAAAATATAAGTCCAGTGAATTTTAAAATAAAACATGAAGATGGAGGACAACAAAGTGAATATCTTCTAATTTGAGGGATATTTGATGAAATTAAGCCATATAAATCTAATCACGGAGGGAAATATCACTTACCACATCTATTATTGAATATAAGAATACCAAATAATTGTTTTCTTTTTTATAAAATACATTGTATAAGCAATTTTCCTTTTTATGAAATGAATGGCTAAATTAACTCAATACTTAAAGATTTTATATATCCAACATCAATGGAGCAATACTACATGCCAATCATACGAGTTTAACAGAACATATACAAGCCATGTAAAAAACAAATGTTAACTCAATTTAAGACCACACTCACACCAAAAAAGCATGAGTTTGATTTTCATTAAGGCTAAAATTTAACTCGTCAATTATAGTATTTTGAATTTTCTATGTTTTTAAAATTTTATTATCAGGAATTTTCATGGATTTCATAGAAATTAGTCAAAAATAGACTCTCAAGATATAAAAATAATAGAAATCAATTAAAAACTGATTGTCTAGATTTTTAATCTCATTTCAAAAATGAAAGTGACTAGAAGAGGGAAATTGACTATTTTAATTAAAACAACATTTTTAAAAATTTTTTATTAACAAAAAATAGAAGTATGGATGATAATTTTACTCAATCCGTTGATCCCTTATATATATGATTCAACCTTGATGAGTTTAAATAGTGAATAAATAAATTCAGGGCGAGTTTGGATAATGTTCTTACTACTCCTATATATTCAATTTATATTGGAATTAAGTTAAGCACTTTGGTACTAGTTACTCTTTACATGTGTAATTAATATTGTAAAATATTTAAAAGGATTATTTTTCTCAAAAATTTATATATGTACATCTATATAATTTAAATAATACTTTTAATACTTATAATTTTTATATTTTAAAATAATACTTATAATGTTAAATGCTTTTGAAAATTAAATAGATAATTATAATTGGGTTTTCAACATATTTGAATAAAAAAAGAATCATATATATAACTTTGTATTTATAAGTAATACTGTAACTATATTTAATTTTGATATTATATTATTTATTAAGTCAAAATAGAATTTATAACTTTTATTCATTTTTATTTTTAAAAATAAAATAATAAAATAATATTTTTAAGGTTAAATAGCTTCGGATATGACATAGATATTTATAATTAGATTTTAGACGGATTTGAGTAATAAAGTAAATATTTAAACAAGTTTAGGTTCTTAATTTATAATGAGGTTAGGGTTTAGATAATGTATTTTCAATGGATAATTTATGAATATTTGATATGCTGCCACTAGGTTTGAGTAACACTTGGTTGGTAATCAAAAATCAAACTAAATTGACTATTTAGATTCCATTGGATGTTTCAAAAATTTAATCAGTAATAAGTTTGGTGAGAAAATCATTTGATTTTCGGCTGTTTAGTTACCACATTTAACTAATTGAATCTATTTTTTACACTCAAAGAAGCTCATTTGGTTCAAAATAACATAATTCAAATTGAGCTAAATCAGCTCAATTAGCTTTTATTCATTTTTTTATACTATTCAATTTCAAATTTAGTTATTGTAAAAAAGCATACGATTAGATAAAAATCGAGTTATTTGATAAACTAAGTTAATTGAATGTTCACTCCTAACTGTTAACCTTAGATGGAAGGAAATTATAAAAAAAGACAGAATAAATTACTATTAATTCCTAAAGTTTAATTGAAATTTCTACTTAGCCATGTCGACCAACATTATTTTGGAAACTACATATGTCTTCTATGTCGCATCATTTGGTATGTATGTTTTCTCTTTTCTCTTTTATATATATATATATATATATATTATAGATTTTATTAATAAAAATTTAAATTTTATTTGAATTATAAGATTAATATTTGTTAAGATAACATCTTTTTCTTTTTTATTTTTCAATTTCAAATATTTTGATGAAAGCAAAGTAGCTATGTAACTTTTAATATTAAATTATAATTTAATAAATCATAACTTTTTTGTATGTATAGGAATTTCAAATTTTATTTGCATTCTATGGGTTGATTAACAATATCATTAATAATAATTTAGTCTGATTAATTAATAATATAATTAATAATAATTTAGTCTCATCATAATTAGAAAATCTTTAATTTTATTGATTAATTAAAATTATATAATAATTTTAATTAAATTGATTATATTAATTTTCTATTTGAATGTAAATACTATTCAATTAAACATATTACACTAGGATATATAAAAATAGAAAATTCAGATTTTTTTATCCTGGCCCTAAAAAAAGAAAAGTGAATTATCAATAAAGTTAAAGATCCAATTAAGAAACACAAAGTATAGGTCAAAATATTTTAACTCAATTGATAGAAAATTATATAAACTTATTTTATCTAAAAAAATTTAAAAATAATTCAAATAAAACTATTAATAAAATGATTAATTAATAAATGATGAATTGATATTTATGACTAAGCTAACTCTTAAAATATACAATTCTAAACAAGTAATTCTTAACATATAATAATAAATTATTATTAAAATTTCATAAAATAATCTTAATAGGAAATAAATCAGGGCTCAGAAGCCTAATCTAATACGGACTGTTCAGACTCCCATATATATATACCTAAATTTTACCCTAAAATCAGGTTAATCACAATCAATCTCTTTTGAAATTCTGAGAGTTTAACAATTGGTGCGGTGAGCGTGGAACACACCTTCAACTTCTCCTCAACCCTAGCTAATATTCTACTCTTCGTCCTTTATGGCCACCAACCCAATTGAAAACCCTAACATGAAAAATCCAGCCAATAAACACGACGAACCTGGCCATCCAATCACCCATAGTCTCCCACCTGTAACTGATCTCCAAGTAGCAGCCGCCTTGGCTCAAGCCTGCTCCCAATTCACCATCGTATTGAAAAGTATCCTAGAGAGCTCAACACCTAGTGGCAATCCCATTACATCCCCCAAACCTATAGATTCACTCCTTGCAGAAGGAAAGGTTCGCTCGCCTTCTTCTAGACACCCAACTCACTCCCTCTCTGATCGGTACTAGGAGGCGAAATCAAAATCTACCTATCCTCGTGATCAATAGGTTAGTTACACTCAAATCATGGATGAGGCGAACCTTAAAGATGTAGTTAAGGAGTTGGTACGAGAATGTAAGAAGTCAAAAGAGAACGGAGATTAAGGCCTTCGTCAAGACTCACCCTTATCTCCCACCATACTAGCCACAGCTTTCCCACCCAAGTTCAAACTTTTCACTTTTCAATCTTATGATAGTTACACTGATCCCAGGAGCCACCTGGCCACTTTTTGAACTATCATATATCTGTAAACCAATTCAAAAGAGTGGTACTAAAGGCTTAAAATGGGGTCTATCCACTCTTTTACACAGTTAGCTGTGGCATTCCGAGCTCGATCAATAACTTGCATTCCATCTAAGAAAATCTCATCTAATCTGGTGGACCTGAAAAGAGAAGATGGTGAAACCTTATGCCAATATGTGGCTAAGTTTCAAAAGGTAGCAATGCAAGTGGAGAACTTGAATGATGAAGTGGCGGTTAGTGCGATGGCCAAAAATTACAAATACAACAAGCTGTTTTAAAGTTTGAACATCGACCCACCCATAACTTTTGCTGAACTCATGGCAAGAGCTCATAAATATTCCAAATTGGATGAAGCTTATAAGATCCAACAGTAGCATAAGCTAACCAAGGAGGAAAGGTCTAGGTCCAGAAGACACTCACCTATCAGAAGTAGACAGTCGTCGAGGATGAGGTTGCCCATTCGACCTCTCCGAACAAGCTATTCTATCCGAACCCCGTATCCCAGGAGTAGCGAATTTTCACAAGATGCCGAATTCACTCCGATAAACAAACCATGATCAAGAATATTGTCATGGATTGAGGAATAGGGTGGTCGAATCCCATGTTTCTATCCTAAAAAAATGAGGTAAGATTCAATAGGTCATTGGGATAAAAGAAAATATCGTGAGTTCCATAGAGATGTGGGCCATGAGACATACGCTTATTGACAGTTGAAAATAGAAGTTGAGCGCCTTATACAATAGGGAGAACTGAAGTAGTTTGTAGGGGAGAATGGGCGAGAGGAAAGACAATCAGGCAAGCCTGATAGGACTGTTTGGACAGTCGAAAGCATTCACACTATATTTGGGGGTTCCACAGATGGTGATAGTAACTCAGCAATAAAACAGAGCGCTAGAGAGATATACTCCATCTTACCAACACAAAATCCTAGCCTTAAACTACCGATATCATTCTCTGAAAGTGATGGCGAGCAAGTTCGAATGCCACATAATGATGCCTTAGTGATCGAAGGTATTTTGGAGAACTTTTTGGTCAAAAGAATCTTAGTAGATAGAGGCAGTGCGGTAAATCTGATAACCATAGATGTACTTAAAGCTCTCAAACTAGATCCCACAAAGCTAAAGCCCATCCGTACTATTCTTGTTGGTTTAACAGGTAAGCCGGTTCAGGTGACAGGTGCGATAAAGCTAGATATGGAGCTCAGTGGAAAGGAATGTTCAAAGAGGCTCAAGCTAGAATTCATGGTAACAGACCTCCAATTCCCATACAATGCCATATTGGGAAGACTTGCTTTGTACGAACTAGAAGCAGTAACAAGCATTAGGTATTTAACCATGAAATTTTACTCTGAGGAAGGTGAAGTAGTGGCTATGAGAGGCGATCATAAAGCAATCAGAGAAGCATATGTAGTAGCTCTGAAGGGTTTCCCACTGACCTTGCCAATCATGTGGATGCCAGAAGAAGAATCAAAGGTTTAACTTGTGGAGCACCCTCCTTTCGATATCCCAAGACACGAAGGAGATTCGAGCCCTGAGCTAGTGGATGAACTGATCACATGGGAGATGGAGGAAAGGAAAGACATAAAACTGGGAGCCGATTTGCCCGGCAAAGTACAAGTGAGCATAAAAGCAGTCCTGAAAGATAATGTGCACAGCTTCACATGGTTTGCGGAGGATATAATAGGTATTAATCCGAACATCATCTCTCACAAGCTTAGCATAGATCCAAGCTTTAAACCCATCAAGCAGAAGAAATGAAATCATGGTTACGAAAGATAGCAAGCCATAGCAGTAGAGATTTATAAACTTTTGAAGCCGGGTTTCATAAGAGAAGTGGACTATCTAGAATGGCTGGTGAACATGGTTCTTGTGCCCAAACCCAATGGAAAATGGAGACTTTGTGTTGACTTCACAAATCTGAACAAGGCATGCCCAAAAGAATCCTACCCTTTGCCCAACATCGACCAGTTAGTTGACTCAATAGTTGCGTATGAGATATACAGCTTTGTAGATGTGGCAGTAGAATATCACCAGATAATAATGAATGAACTGGATGCAAAGAAAACAAGTTTTGTCACGGACTGAGGCATTTATTATTACCAAGTCGTCCCTTTTGGACTGAAAAATGCTGGTGCAACATATTAAAGGCTGGTTAACAATATGTTCAAGGAACAGATTGGGCAAACAGTAGAGGTGTTTGTTGATGATATGATAGTGAAGAGCATCCGAGCTCTTGACCATCCTAAAGACCTACAAGAAGCCTTTTATATTTTAAATAATTTTAGAATGAAGCTTAACCCAGAGAAGTGCACTTTCAGAGTAAAAGTAGGAAAGTTCTTAGGCTTCATGATATCTTAGAGAGGAATAGAGGCAAACCCTGAGAAAATCAAGTCAATTGAATGACCAAATAGTTGCTATGGGAAGATTTATCTCTTGTTCGGCTAAAAGATGTATGCCCTTTTACCAAACATTGAAACAATTGAGAGGCTTCAAATGGGACAATCAATGCCAGCTCACCTTCGATCAGATTAAAGAGTTCCTATCCTCCACTTCACTTTTAAGTAGACCCTAGAAAGATGAGCCTTTATATTTATACCTTGCAGCTGCTGAGAATTCAGTAGCTTCTATTCGTATCAAAGAAGAATGTGGTGAACAATACCTTGTTTGTTATATGAGCAAAGTACTAAGGGGAGCCGAACTCTGATATCCATGTGTGGAGAAGTTAGTCTTCGTCATCCTTACAATAGCAAATCGCCTATGTCATTACTTCCAATCACATACCATTATTATTCGCACCAATCATCCACTGAAAAAGGTCTTACACCGAGCTGAAATTTTAGAAAGATTAGTGGAGTGGTCCATCAAGCTGGGTGAGTTTGATATCAGATACGAACCTTGTACGGTGATGAAACCACAAATACTAGTTGACTTTGTAGCTAAATACTCTAGTGAAGGTCAAGTAGAGGATTCACAATCTATAACACCGAACCTTGAAGAGGACATATGGAAACTTCATAAAGATGGAGCCCTAGGAAACCTGGGGGCAGCAATAGGCATCGTCTTACAAGGACCTGAGAAAGTAAAGGTGCAGCATACAGTTCACCTAACCTTTCCAACAACAAACAATGGAGCATAATACGAAGGCTTGATAGCAGGACTAATGCTAGCTTTGGAAGTGCGACCCCCAATCCTTCATATTTTCTCAGATTCAAAACTTGTGGTGAGTCAAATCGGAGGTACATTCATAACCAATGAACCAAATCTAGTTAAATATCCCTCCATGGCAACATGCCTTCTTAATAAACTAGAAGAAGGTGGAAGCACATGGAAGCTGCTGCAAATAGAAAGGGCGAACAATAAGGAGGTGGATGCCATAGCTAAAGCTGCATCAAGAGGAGAAGCTTTGGTAGAAGGAATCATAGTGGAGCAATTAACCTTTCTGAGCTTTGAAGGACAGGAAGTTCTGGTCACCCAGAATGATGATAGTTGGATGCGCCAATAATAGATTTTCTCCAAAAAGATGTTCACCCAGAATGATGATAGTTGGATGCGCCAATAATAGATTTTCTCCAAAAAGATGTTCGGCCAGATGACAAGCAAGAAGCTATTAAACTGTTAGAAAGAAAAAAATTACACACTAGACAATGAAGAGCTCCACAAGAGATCAAAGTCACATCCTTGGGCTAAGTGTGCAGCTAGAGAAGAAGGCAATTACATCATAAGGGAGTTACATAATGGAGTGGGAGGAGCTCATGAAGGCTCGGATGCTACAATCAGGAAGATCATATTGATAGGGTATTATTGACATATGATGAAGTGTGATGTTCGTCAGTACGTTCGGCACTACAAAATATGTCAAAAGTATGATAGAATGCTTAAACAACCTTCATCAGAGTTGCAATTGATAGCTTCAGCTTGGCCTTTTACACAGTGGGGAATAGACATCCTGGGACCTTCCCCCATAACAATAGCTCAACGAAAGTTTATGGTAGTTGTACTTGATCACTTCTCTAAATGGGTGGAAGTAGAGGCTCTTAGTACCACTACACTAGCTCGGATCATTAGTTTCTTCAGGAACAACGTCATCTTTAGATACAGGGTTCCCCACAAGCTAGTCACTGATAATGGGAACCAGTTTGACTCATAAGCCTTTAAATCCTTTTGTAGGGAGTGACATATCAATCTGCATTTTACATCAGTAGCTCATCCATAAACTAACAGCCTAACTGAAGTCACCAACCAAACCATCCTACAAGGACTAAAAAAATGTTAGATGGAGAAAAAGCTAACTAGGCAGACGAACTGAATAGTGTGTTATGGGCATACAGGACTACACCTAGGCAAATAATAAGGGAAACACCATTCTCCTTAGTGTACGAAACAAAGGCAGTGATATCAGTGGAAACTGGGCTACCTTGTAGAAGAATTGCAAAATTCAATGAATTAGAGAGCAACGAAAACCTAAAAATTAATCTGGATCTAGCAGAGGAGCTTCGAGAAAATGCAGCAGCCCAAACTGAGGCATATAAGTAAAGGATAATGCGATATTTTAATAAAAAGTCAGAGCTAGACAATTTAGGGTAGGCAATATAGTTTGGCAAAATACAAAAATAACTTAAGGCTCAACAAGAATCGGGAAGCTCAGACAAAGCTGGGAAGGTCCTTATGAAGTGGCGAAGCAAATAGGATCAATCACCTACAAGTTGAGGAAAATAGGGGGAGCTAAACTTGCCCAAACTTGGAATGCTGACAATCTTAAGCGAGCATACTAAGTTTTTATTCACTTTATAATATGTAACACACTCTTCTTTATGCATAATAAAAATATGATAAGACCTCAAGTTTTTTCACTTGATGCACCGATCCTAAAAAATTATCAAGGGATATGATGCGTCAAGTTTTTTCTAAAGGATCTTACTTAAATATCTTTTCTTCTTATCTCTTTAAGATTCAGATGTAACTACTGGTTTGCCAAAGGCCTAAGCGGCTTATAAGTTCTCCATCCAATGGGACAGTTCCCCAAAGGCCTAAGAGGCTTAAAAGTTCTCCGTCCAATAGGAGAGTTTGCCAAAGGTCTAAGTGGCCTATAGTTCTCTGTCCAAATGGACAATTTGCCAAAGGCCTAAGTGGCCCATAGATTTCTCCATTCAAAAGGACAGCTCAGCAAAGGAATAAAAAACCTAAACATTCTCCAACTATAACGAGTAGTTCGCCAATAACCCAAGGGGTCCAAACTTTTCCTACTTAATGAAATATGAACTTAAACTAGAAAGCAAAGCTTGCCAATTAATCTTATTACAAAGATAGATCACTTAAATTATTAGAATGATGTTCACCAAATTACTTTATAAAAAATTAGAAGTAATTGTTCAATGATTAAGTATAAAATAACAAAACTCTAGATCGCCTCCAAGAATGATATGTTCGAAAGATAAAAAAAACAAGAAAAACTAAGGTACACATGAGGAGTACAAGAGGAAATAAATACTTCATTTTCATTAAAAAAATTTTACAAGTACAAGAAATCCCTACACTACACCTACAAAAACTATATAAATTTTCCTAACTAAAAATTTTTCCTAACTACCACGGTCAGAAGGAGTAGGCGAATTAGCTCTTGAAGAAGGTTGCCGCTCCCCCTCATCACCATTAACATCCTCTGGGTAGATGTCATTCACCCACCCTTAGTCTACCTCCGGCTGCCTCACCTTAAGTTCAGTTAATATATTTTTCCGCAAGCTTAGGCAGGCTCAGGCCAAATCATCATTTTGGGACTCCTCTCGCCTCTTTGCCTTTTCGATCTCAACCTCTAACTCCTCCTGCTTCACCTCCAACTCCCCCACCTTAGCTTCCAAACCCTTATTCTTATCTAGCAAGCCCCAGTTCTCCTCTCGCAACTTCTCCATATCAGAGTCACGAGAGACTAGCTCGGCCTTATGCTGCTCATCTTACTCCTTCATAGACTAGGTGACCTCCCTTAAAGTAGCATCCATCTCGGTGTTGCCTGACTCAAGCTTTTGCTATTGTTTGAATTGTAGGGTATTAGCATTGATAGCTTGAAGGAAGCACTGATTTAAGAAATCAGTGGTCACTCGATCATCATAATGCTAAGAAAAGAGCCTATTTACTGGAAAAGACAAGTCCGAGCTAACTCTCGACTGGGGCTATCTTCCCTAATAGTATAGTTCAATCCATACCTATTAATGAAGTAGGATCGAAGATCTACAGCCTTAGGTCGCTGAGCTGGAAGAGGACCAAAAGAAGGGACAGATGGGCAAGCAGAAGCTGAAATAGACTCCTCTCTTGCCCTCTTTCTTGGCAGTTCGGCTAAAGGGGCAAAAGCAAGCGGACTAGTGACAGGTACAGTGGTTAGCTCGGCTGAAGCTTGTTCAGCAACTGGTTCAAAGTCCTGATTAGATTTGGATTCTGAGTCCTGATTTACTTCCTATTAAGGTTATTTTATGGAATTTTAATAATAATTTATTATTATATGTTAATAGTAGTCTCCCCGTAATAGAGAAAAAGAGTCCAAAGATTATAAAAACTCAAAGAAGCATTACAGAAAAGCCAGACCATCTTCCTCGTCCTCCTTCCCTTCAAAAAATTCTCCAAATCAAAACCCCATAAAAAACCTGATTTCAAAGATGTTACATGCTACAAATGTGGGAGAAAGGGACACAGCAATATATTGTAGAGTTTCAAAAAGGTTAAATGAGCTTCATCTTGAAGAAAATATCTTAGCAAAAATCCAATGCCTCCTTGATTCCTCAAATTTAGAATCCACTGAAGATGAAGAAGTCCTCCAAGTTGATGAGCTTGCTGCCTTGTCCTCGTCATCTTCTTCAGAATCTAAACTAGAGAAAAGAATAAACGTTCTCACTAAAGATCAGAAATTTATCCTTGACATCATCCACCATATACAGGATCTTGAAATTCAGAGAGAGTACCTCCTTAAACTCCAACAATC
Source organism: Jatropha podagrica (assembly GCA_947857235.1). Taxonomy (NCBI): domain Eukaryota; kingdom Viridiplantae; phylum Streptophyta; class Magnoliopsida; order Malpighiales; family Euphorbiaceae; genus Jatropha; species Jatropha podagrica. Next base: position 586 of record CANUEP010146775.1, on the reverse strand, counting down.
TCTTGAGCAACCTCCTCCACCCACATCTTCTGTTAAATCTTGCCATTATGATCTCACTGAAATTTTGGCAAAAGGGAGTCAATCCAAACCAGGCGATCTTTCACTTTCAACATTACAAGAAGAAATCCAAAAGATTAAGCAAGAACTCATGCAGATTAAAATTAAGCAGAAAAAAGATTCAGAAGCCTTTCAATTTCTTCTGTTGAGTCATCCTACTTTCCCCAACCAAAATTCTGAACAAAACCCACTGTTACAGGAACTTCAAAGCCTTCCTGAAGACTTCATTTGCATCTTGAAACAAATAACTTCGCAGAAATATTTGATCAAGATAACATTGAGTTTTCAAGATAACTTTCAGATTAACACTGTTGCATTCTTTGATACTGGAGCAGATCTCAATTGCATTAAAGCAGGAATAGTGCCACAAAACTTTCTCGAAACCACAAGTGATGGCCTTAGAACTGCAAATAATGCTGCTCTAAAAATCAAGCATAAATCTGAAGCCTCTGTCCTCAACAATGGTGTCCACATAAGAACCACATTTCTCATTGCTGAAGACATTTCATATAGTGTCATCTTAGGAATT
>CANUEP010146739.1:0-13434 GCA_947857235.1 Jatropha podagrica | reverse complement strand
CCAAATTAAGCTTAGGAAAGAGATTTTTATAAATAAAACATATGAGTTTTGAAAATCTCTCTCTAAAGATTGATTTTAACCTTCTCTTAGAATTTATGCAATGAAAGCATGAAGAAGAAGGATTCCAATATGAGAGAGTTTGTAATATAAAAACATAAGATTAGTTTGTCTCTCATAAAAATCAATTTTTTTCTTCTCTTTAGAAAATAACCGTGAAAGTAGGAAGAAGAAGAAGGATGAGAGAGTTCACAATATAAAATATAGAAGATTAGTCTTTACTCTCATGCCTTTAGAAATTTTTTCCAAGCCTCAATTTATAGAAGAAGTAGGGGTTGCTTGGTGGTAGGTTTGAAAAAGAAGGAAAGTCTTTTTGAAATATTATTTCCAAAAGAGAATTTCAAATCAAAAATTATTTTTAAAAGACAATCTTTTTAAATCACATTCTGAAAAATTCAAATCCTGAAATATATTTTGTGAAATAAAATATTTCCTCTAAGATTTTCAAACATTTGTTTAAAGAAATCAAACTGTTTAGGAAATGTATTTTAAAAATTGAAGAAGATATTTATATATATTCTTAATATGGCATGATCTTCTTTCTGTTTTGACAAGATACTAAATAATCCTAAGATACCATGAGACACTAACCAAATCTTCAATTCTTCAAGAGTGTCTTAAGTCTTGATCTTCCATAGGATTCATTAGATCTTCACTTGATGATTTTTCCATTTAAATTCCTGCAAAAGACTTTAGCACAATCTAAAAAATAATTCATTCAATTTATTATTTTTGTTAATCATCAAAATAGAGTATTGTAATAACCTTGAGCTAACAATATGCATTTCATAACATTATGATTTTATATCACCATACTTTTACTACATTAAATCATTATATATTTTTACATCAAATTATGTTATTATTTAATAGTCGTATCGTCATATTTTATAATATGCATATTAATTATTGATCTGATGATTGGCAATTTGATGAATTATTGATTAAATTTGCCATGATATGGATTGCTTTATTTGAGTGGGATTAGAATGAAATGGGTCACTATGGGTTTGTGAGGGCGGTCTTTGACACCGTCGACCGTGTATGGAAAATCGACACCCCCATGTGCATCTGATGATATGATATAAATAACCACAAGTTGGCCTCCTGATGATATGGAAAGAAAAGAGAGCATGGAAAAACAATGAGAGGGTTAATCAAACGAGGATTAGACCGGTCTGCCATGTATGGGGGATCGACTTCCTGGTGCACACATATGAGAGGATGAGCCATGCGAGAGGAGGGCTCATCGGGGGTTTCGGTGACACCATAGACTAATTTCCACGTGATTGATTAATTGAAGATGAATTAATTGTGGATGTTGATACTATGACATATCCATGACTGGTAGTGTGACTAGTTTTGTGACTAAAGATGCATTTTGCATGATTGTCTAGTCATGCATTATTTATTATTATTCACCGAGTTTGTGAAACTCATCCCTCCTCCCACCAATTTTTTTCAGGAAGTAGGAGATCCCAAAGGAGAGTTAAGGCTCTATAATCTTCTCCACAGAGCTCTAAAAGTATATTTTGAATTTATACAGTTAATTAGTTAAAATACTGTTGCGCTGAAAAACTTCTTTGTTTTTGGACATTCTGAACTTGTTTTGATTATATATATTATGAGTGCGCTATTTCATGAAATCTTAACTGTCCTTATTATTTATTCAGATGTATGTGTGGCCAATAACCATGATGTATTTGAGATTTATTAGGCCCAATCATATGTGATCTAATGAGATATTTACTATTAGGTCGACATTATATGGATACTAGACCCACACAAGTAAAATTAATACTGGCTCACTATTATTAAAGGACAGTAGACTCATATATGGATTTTACAAATCAAGCTTACTACGGGTCTCGGGGGCTTTAAACTTACCCAGGTTCTAGTGCCGATCCTGCACACGGTTTTTAGGTTGTGATAATTTTTAATGTGCTATTATAGAAAAAACGCTATTAAGCAAATACCACTATAAGTAAATTATCGATAGATATATTTTATTGATAATTACTGAGAGATTGTTTAATGACAAAATTGAATTTCAAAATTAAAAAAAGTTGTATGACTTTATCAATTGGTTATTGACAAATTACCAATAAATTTTTAATTTTATCGATAAAAAGTGCATCATAAATTCTCGTGTAGTTTGATAATTTACTAACTGATTATCGATAGTTTACCTATCAATCACTGACTAATTTTGATACAAATTTTGAATTTGAGGCTGCATAAATGAGCTAAAAATGACAAAATTCAACAACATATTACTGAATAATTAGCAATGTAGGCATTTACCTATCAAATTATTGACAAATTGCCGATAAATTTCGAAAAAAATTAAAAGTTTTATGTTAAACTAATGCACGATAAAAACAAAATTTAGCGATAAAAAATTTAATCACTAAATACTGATTTTTTTTAAGCACCAATCCTTTGTTTTGTCCTTAACTCCTCATTCATTTTTGTTCCCACTACTTCATTTTTTTTTTCTCCTTACCTAGTTTTCTTCTCCTTCCATTTTTATCTTTTATCTTTTTCCTCTCTTCTTCATCATCATTTTGTTATTTCTCCCCCTTTTTTTCTCTTGTTCTTCTTTTTCTTTCTTCAACACCATCTTGCTCTTTCTTCTCTTTTCTTCTCTCTCTCTCTCTCTCTCTCTCTCTCTCTCTCTCTCTTCTTCTTTTTGGTTCTTATTATCATCTCTTTTTTATTTTTTCTTTCCTTCTTTTTCTTTTTTCTCTCTCTTTCTCTTTTTTTTCTTATTCTTATAATTTTTCTCCTTCTATTTTTCTTTTTTCTTATAAATTCATCTTTTTTATTTTTCTTTTTTGTGTTCTTTTATTAATTTTCTTATTTAAAACATGTATTAAAGTTTCATTAGTATAATTAATAAATACTACTAGTATATTAATTAAATATAAAAATAAATATTATAATTCTGCCTAATATTATCTATAAATTATTGATCAAACAATTTTAATTTTAAGAATTTAAAATAAATAATAACGAGCAAATACAAAATATTGACAGATTACTGACCGAATATTATTGACAAAATTAATGATAAATTTATAAACAATTCAAATTTACTGACAAAAATAATTTGATTCACTGATAGATTTGTTGTCACTAAGTTATCAATAGAAAGTTTATTAGCCGAAAAAAAAAATAGCAACAAGGACTTTACCGACAAAAAACTTTGTCGCTATTTTATTGATAATTGTAATTACTTATAGAATTTCAAAATTTAGCTATAGAATTTTTTATAGGTAATTTTTATTTTTTGTAGTGTGAAAATTTGAATATATAAAACTAATAACAATAGGAAAATCACTCATCTATCCATTTTTGAAGACTCAAATGCATTTATTGAAGCAAATAGAAATACGTTTGTTGAAAATTATGGTCTTTTAAGCACAAATACATTATTAGATGGAATTTAGAAGTAAAAGAGAAAAGTCATTATATAATTCAAGGGAAAGGCATAACATTTATTATGCAAATAAATTATTAAAACTCAAAGATAAGGTCTGTAATTTAGAAAGTATAGAATGGAATGACTCTCATTACAATATACCATTCCAAAACATTTTAAAATTTGAAATTGCATTACATTTCATTTTGACTATTTTTTTAAATTTAAAATTTTATTCCATATTATTTCATTGAAATGGAATTCAATAATTCCAAATTTCTTAACCATAAATAAAAATTTAACATATTATTATAACACTTTCTTTAAGATGTAAATTTTAAATCTAATAAGGAATAATCACCATACTTTTATATATACATACTAAAATGACATAATTAATTTTAAAAATAATAAATTAATATCACATAATCAAAATATTTCATCTTACATGTCCATAGGTAGTAGGTATACTTCACTCTTAGCATTTAATAATAATTGAGTTCATATAATTAAGAGCTTAATAATTAATAAAAATATTATTATAAAATCAACAAAAGACAATATCATTCATATTAGGATATATCAATATATGTAGCCACCAAATCCATTAAAAAGTGCTAAATCTACAAAAATATATATTATGAGTCTAAGTATACTAAAATATTTCAAACCATATACTCTAATAAAAGGTAAGAAATTGTAGCTAAAATCATAATTTCAACCTAAGGCTTTCGATATGGTTGATTGGAACTTCCTTCTATCCATGATGGATAAACTCGGTTTTGGCACCAAAATGCGAAACTAGATTCATTAATGCCTAAGAAGCTCAATACTCTCTATCTTGTTACACGGCTCTCCCACCCAAGAAATTCAGTCGTTTTGCAGCTTAAATTAGAGAGACCCCCCTCTTTCCCTTTTTTGTTTAGTTGCAGAGGGTTTGAATATTCGATTGGCAATTCTCTAATGTAAGGATTCTTATCAGGAGTTAAAATAAGGTCAAACCAAATTGTTATCTCACATTTACAATTTGTTGATGACTCTATTATCTTCAATGTTGTAGATAGAGTTCAAGTTTCCAACATTAGAAGAATTCTACTATGTTTCCAACTTCTTTTTGGGCTTAAATTAATTTTCAAAAGAGCAAGCTATATGGAACTAACGTTGAAGAGCAGGAACTTTCAACTCTTGCATCATCTTTAAACTATTCACTAAAAAAATTAGCTATTACTACCTTAGAATCCCTATTGGAAGCAACACTCATGGTTTGAAGACTTAGCAATCAGTCATTAATAAATTTGACAGGAAACTTTTTTCATGGAAGGCTCATCTTCTCTCCATGGGCGGTAGAATCACTTAAATCAAATCTTTTCTATCCTCTCCACCTCTCTACTAAATGTCTTTTTTCAAAGCACCATTTGGAGTTATAAACAAGATCGAGAGTATTCAAAGACAGTTCATATGGGGTAATGATATTGAAGGAGAAATGCCTCTCAATTAGGTGTCTTGTAAAATCATTTCAAAAAGCAAAATTAGAGGGCTCTTGGTGTCCAAGACTACAAGAGAAAAAATGTAGCATTTTTTTGGAAAATGGTGGTGGCATTTAAAATTAAAAAAGGCTTTTCATGAAAAAAAATTTCAGAAGTCAAATAAGAAAATGAAGCTTGGTTACAACCCAATTTGGTTAGAGCTTACTAGAAAAAATTAAAACAAAAAAAGGTAGAAAAATATATAGTATGAAAAAAGAAGAAAAGAAGACACTAGAGAGTGAGTGAATAGTCTGTGTGTTTATTACTCACTTGTTAGATGAATAGAACAACAAAGGATGTGCCTTTATATATGCATACAACAAAACAAACAATGAGAATTTTAAGCTAACAACTAGCACATTATTTGATATAATTAAAACTACCCCAAGACTAGGTTCTACCCTTTTGACTTGGTCACTTCTGTAACAAAATATCTTATATCCCATAAAATCTAATTTAGTTATTGACTTGGTAAAAGATAAACAAATAATAAGATGCACTAATTTGTAACACTCCCCCTTAGTGCATACATACGATCAACAACTCCAAGTGTAGCTCTAAAACATTCAAACTTAGGCTTAACCAAAGCCTTAGTAAATATATCTGCAGCTTGATCGTTTGTAGATATCCCTGTTAGAATGACCTCGTGATTCGGCACTTTCTCCCCGGATATAGTGATGGCGAACTTCAATATGTTTTGTTCGACCATGAAAACCTAGATTTGATGGAAGCTTCACAACACTTTCGTTGTCACATTTAATCTAAACAGCATAATCAAATTTTCAAAACATATCTCCGATTAGCCTCTTCAACCACGTGCATTCCTATGTTGTCATAGTTGCTGCTATGTATTCAGCTTCTGTGCTAGATAGAGCAACAATCGCTTGCTTCTTGCTGCACCAAGATATCATAGCTGAACCAGCTCTAAAACAATAGCTTGAAGTTGAGTGTCTATCATTCGCATCTCCAGTCCAATCTGCATCTGTAAAGCCAATTAACAAGAACTTTTCACATCTTCCATACATCAAGCCATAATTGGTTAAACCCTTTACATAACGAAGGATTTGTTTTGCTGCCTCTAAATGCGAACTTCTTGGACACTGCATGAATTGGGAAACTACACCGACAGAGTAAGCAATCTCAGGTCTTGTGATAGTTAAATAAATTAAGCTACCAACAAGTTGTTGAAATTTTCTTGCATCCTTTACTTGCTCCCTGTCATCTTTCATTAGTTTGAGATGTGGATCCATAGGAGTGGCTTTTTCCTTTGACTCCCCCATGCCGAAACGATGCAACAACTTTCTCGCATATCCTTTTTGAGAGATAAAATAACCTTGATCTATTTTTTCAACTTCTAGACCAAGAAAGCAGCTAGCTTCTCCCAAATTCTTCATCTCAAATCTAATGGACAGTTCTTTTTTCAGCTTGGAAATCTTAGTTTCATCATTCCCATACCAGGCACGTGGAGCCTGCTTAAGACCATACAATGCCTTTTTCAGTTGGCAAACATGGTTGGGATACTGCTTTGAAACATATCCCTTAGGTTGCTCCATAAACACTTAATGATCTAATTCTCCATATAGGAAGGCATTTTTAACATCTAGTTGCCATACATTCCAATTTTTGAATGCTGCAAGAGAAAAAATGGTTCTTACTGTCACAATTTTTGCAACAGGACTGAAGGTCTCCTCATAATCCAGCCCATAGCTTTGAGAGAATCCACGTGCAACAAGTCGAGCTTTGCACCTATCAATAGACCCATCTGAATTTTTCTTCAATCGATAAACCCATTTGTAGGTGATAGGCTTACAGTTCTTTGGTTTTGCAACTAGCTCCCATGTTTGATTTTTGTTCAAGGCTTCAATCTCCTCTTCCATTGTAGCTTCCCATTTCGGATGATCTTTGGCTAATTTATAGCTTGTTGGTTTGTCGTTCAATGCTCCTACAAAGAAGCACAAAATGATAGAGCACTGGTTAAGTTGAACTTCATAATCTTCAAGATAACTTGGATGTCTTCTGTCTCTTGTTGATCTTCTCACTACTTGTTGCTCAACATCTTCCTCTGTTGTAGTATTTTGAGTTGAGGATTCATCTACTGCTTCTTCACCATTAGATGCTTGCTCATTAACTTCAAGAAACAGAAGCTCCAAATTTTCTTGATCATCAACAAGAACAACAAACTTTTGGGCAGGCGACAAGGATGACACTTCATCGAAAACTACATCTCTAGAAGTTGTAAATTTCTTTGTCTCTGGATCCATGTACCTCTAGCCCTTTCTATGAGGATCATAGCCAACAAATACACACTTTCTTGCTTTCAAATCAAGCTTGATTCTATTAGATTTAGGAACATGAACATAACAAATAGAACCAAATACCCGAAAATAATTGACATTTGGCTTTTCACCGTATAAAATCTCAAAAGGAGATTTTTATGTACCTGGCCAAGGAGGCAATCTACTTCTGTCCAAAGCTCTCGAGGAAGATTTTTGTCATGCAGCCAACAAAGACAAACTGAAGTAAGGTAAGCAAGCTTTCTTTCTAAAACTCCATTTTGTTGAGGAGTGTCTCGATAGGTCATTTGACGAAGAATGATATTATCACCATAATATTGAAAGAATTCATGTGACATAAATTCTCCACCATTGTCACTTCAAAGGCATTTTATCTTCTTCCCAAATTCTTTCTCAATAGCATCTTTGAACTCTACAAACTTGGATAATGCTTCACTCTTCTCTTTCAAAAATTTCACCCAAGTAAATCTTGAATGATCATCCACCAACACCATTACGTAACTATATCTGCTATAACTTGGTGTTCTAGTTGGTCCCATCAAGTCTGTATAAACCAATTCAAACATAGTGGATCTCCGGTTTGATGACTTGCTGAAAGGAAGACGATGAGATTTGCCATATTGACAGGCTTGACAAATTTCATCTTCATGTATGTTCTTCAGTATTGGCATGCCATCTACTAACTTCTTAGAGGAAATTTGCTGCAACATTTGATAGCCTACATGCCCCAAATGACCATGCCAAATTGCATTACTGTCAGCTTGGCTTGTCTTCTTCACATAAGCTTCACCTGCTGACATAACGAACAAAGAGCCTTTCTTCTCTGCAGTAAGAATAACATCTCTAGATATTTCTTTCATATTGTCAAGCACCTTTACATTATTTGGGCCAAATAAGACATTTTTTCCAGAATCAGTAATTTGAGAAACTGAACTAGATTTTTTGTCAAACCTGGAACTTGATAGACATCTTGTGTAACTTAACACTTTTGGTTGTATTGCCAGCAACATCGATTTCCACAACACCTTCTTTCACCACCGGATAAGTTGAATTATCTACAGTGACAATGACTCGATCTCCATGGTGCTCTCACATTTTAGAAAACAAAGTATCATCTCCAGTTACATGATGAGAGCATCCTGAATCCACGATCCACTCTTCCTTTTTGGTATTACTGGCATAACTCATAAAAGCTTGGAACCACTTTTGTTCAATAGCTTCAATAGTAAAGCATTGCTCCCATTTGAGTTCATCATCTCCTTCACTTGTATGGGCAATATTGGCTTTGGCAATTTTTACTCTGCAATTTTTCTTTACATGCCCAATTTTGCCACATCTGTAACACTTGATAGGCTGCTTGTTTTGAAAATTACCACCAATATTCTTTTCAGCACTTGACCACTTTTCAGCTTCCCTGCTTCCACTAGTTGATTGTTTCTTACTTTGTCTTCCTTTTGAGAAAAGAGTAGCATCTGGAATAAAGATCTTTGTCATTTGTCTTGCCAAAGCCTCTTGGTTGGCAAGTAAACTCTCTAATTCTTCAGCTGTAGGTTGATTGGCCCACCCCTGAATGGATGTAACAAAAGGGAGTGTACTCCTTCAATCCTCAAATGAGAAATCTTCTTTGTCTTGATTCACTGATCTTCTCATCCAGGTCTAATTCTGATTTTTCATTATAAAGATTTTTAACTTGCAAGAAATACTCAGAAATAGACATATTACCTTGTGTTAACATTGCCAATTCATTCTCCAACAACTGCAACCTAGCTGTATTCTTTTGGGTGTACAGACTCTCCAATTTCAGCCAAATTCCTCTTAGTGAATACACATTGCTAATTTGATCAACAATCTCTTTGCTAATAGAAGTCCTCAATGCAAAGAGAGCTTTACTAGACTTGATCTTCCATTTCCTCTGCGGTTCAGCATTCTCCTGAGTATCAGCTGGAACCTCTGTATCAGCACCATTAACAAGTTCCCACAGGTCTTGACCTTGAAGATAAGCCTCCATACACATTCTCCAGTACTTGTAGTTTGTCCCTATAAGATTCTCCGTGCCATACTGTGCAAGTGAATTGTTTCCTCCATTAACTGACTCCATACTACAAGAATAAAACTTTCCTTCGTAGTTTTCAGTCCTCTCCAACAAGATAAATAAAACTTGATAGACAAGAAGAAAGAAAAATTGTAAACTAGCTAGAACCTGGCTCTGATACTAAAAAACAAAAAAAGGGAGAAAAATATAGAGTAGTATGAAAAAGAAGAAAAGAAGACACTAGAGAATGAGTGAATACTCTGTGTGTTTATTACTCACTTATTAGATGAATAGAATAACAAAGGATGTGCCTTTATATAAGCATACAACAAAACAAACAATGAGAATTTTTAGCGAACAACTAGCACATTATTTGACAGAATTAAAACTACCCCAAGATTAGGTCCTACCCTTGTGACTTGGTCACTTCTGTAACAAAATATTTGATATCCCATAAAATTTAATTTAGTTATTGACTTGGGAAAAGATAAATAAATAGTAACATGCACTAATTTGTAACAAAAATTATCACCTATCTGGAAAGATGTAACTCTTCTAGGTAATAACTCATCCCCTATAGCCAATCTCTTGATCAATGGGTTTCGTTTGGGAACGGATGCCTTGTAAAGTTTTAGCATGATTCTTCGCTTATGGATACACCTTTGAAAATTATTTTTCCCAGACTATTTCGAGTTGCATATAATAAAATGGCTTTAGTTTGCAACTATGGTTCTTTCAATGAAAAAATTTGGTCTTGGAATCTAGAGTGGTAGTGCAATCTACGACCATCTAAATTGAACGATTACAATCAACTTTTAAATAACCTAAAACATGTTTTTGTTTGTCCTGATGCAGAGGATAGAAGCGTTTGGACTTTCCACAAAAGAGTATATTTTCATAAAAAAAAAGCCTTGTATTCTCTTCTTGAAGAAAAAGAGGTAGGCAATCAGCATTGTAATTTTAATTTAAAATTCCTATAAGAATTAATCTTTTCAAAAGCAAAATTATTCACTCTCTTGATGATTACTAGTGCCCTTTTTGCCATCTAACACATCAAGACACCGATCATTACTGGCTCTCTTGCCTAGCAGTAGTTAAAATTTGACAGGCTATCATGAGTGGTGGGGAGTTTTTGGAGTGCTGCCTTAAACTTTTCTGATTTGGTTTGGCAATGGAAAAGCTTGTTACTAATTAAAGGTAACTCTAAACTTTGGAAGACAATTTTATTTTTGTTTATTTGGTACATTTGGTGGAGAAGAAACAACCTTGTCTTTAAAAATCTACGGATTGATAAATTACTGGACAACATCAAAATGACAAGTTTTGAATTAATTAAGGCTAAAAATTTGAATCTTTCTCTCATTATAAGTGATCGATTCTGTTTTCCAACTTTGGTCAATAGTAGCTTCTCCATACCTTGGATAAAAAATAGAAACTCTAACAACTTTGTTTACAAGGAGAAACCTGAAACACAATTCCTTAAATTCAATGTCGATGATTAGTCGAAAGGAAAATTAGGCCCAGCGAATATCAGAGATATTTTAAGGGATTCAAATAGCTTTGTTCTTTGCAATTTCTACAAAAGTACCAATATCATGGATTCAAATTAAGATAAGATGCTTGTAATTTTACAAGCATTGGAGATTTATGCTTCCTCTCAATACAGCTTTGTCCCTTTAATTATCGAATTGATTAAAAAAAATATTTTATAGGTTACAATAAGCTTTTAAGACCTTAATAATGGTGGATTTTTCAATAAGCTAAATTCTATTATTTCTTCTTTATAACACGTGTTTTTCATCTCTATAATCAGATCTAAAAATTCATTTGCTGATACCTTAACAAAGAAAATAGTTTATCAAGTAAATCCTTTTCTAGCTTTGCTTTAATCTCATTTACTAGCTCTTGGGATAATTGATCAAAAGAGTTTTATTTTCTCTCCTTGCTTCTTTTTCACACTCATGAAAAGAAGCCTTGTAACACCCGCTATCCAATCCCGGAGAACCAGATGGCAAATGCCACATTTGGTGCCGGAGCACCGTCTTATCTCACTTAATACCTCAAGACCGTATATTAGAAGTGGCTAAGTTTTCATAAGGAGGCAAGTAACTTTTAACTCTTTTTTTTTAGACAGGATTTAAAGAAAATTTCTACGAAAAATTTGTAAAAGTTTCTCCTAAAAATCGACTTGCCACATGAAGAAAACAAATACACTTTTAATATAAATTCTCCTCCAACCCCAGAACTCCAATCAACTTAAAAATCACGCAGCACTTCTAAATGGTTGTATCAGTTCACTCAAGTTCTATTATGTTAATTTACCATTCATTCCAAGAAGTATTTATTAACATTCATACACCATAAATATAATAAGATTATAATACTTAAATAACCACCAATCTCATTAATTACAATTTCAATATTTACAATCTCGATACTTTTTACAATATTTTCTATACATGCCAAAATCACAAATTACTATATGTCCTACCCAAAAATAATATTTCTACTTTGATGCTACTCCTTCAGTAATTGAGTAACGTCCACTGCTCTTAACCTGCATGTGATAAAAATCAACGCGCTGAGTAAAAGACTCAGCGGTGCTAAACAATAATCAATTAAAATAACAAAAAATTGCCGAAGCAATAAATCTTAAATACGCTTTGAAATACTCAATCAAATATAAATTAAGTACTGAAGACGTACTAGTTAAATTTAAACATTTCGAGAATCATAAAGAAGTTCATAAATATAAGTATATCCTCGTTTCCTTATAGCAGAATAAAATTTCATTCTTAGTTAGGGGCTCGTACATATACAGAAATAAATATAAATAGATTTGATTTCTGAATCACATAATCATGGACTATGAAAGCGCCACCACATATCATATAATCGTGGCTTGCGAAAGTGCCACCACATATCACATAATAAGCGCGTTCGCCTATTCACAAGGGCTGATAACCCTAGCATATGATCATAGCTTTCACATAACAGAATGGCTTGATAAGCCCAGCATGCTCACATATCAGAATCAATCTCATCATACTACATTTTGATCGTGCATAGTAGAGCCCAAAATAAATCCGTTCTTTCACAAATGATCCTATTTCTTATACACAATTCCTTATCCAAAACATTTATAACTTAATACTTATCATTTCAAAATTACTTAACTTACAACTTATAAATACTCACTAAGTTCTCTTATGTTCAAAACCAAAATCATACTTGCTTAATACATAAATATACATAGCTTAAAACACTTACAAGTTAACATTTAGAACACAAAAACATGCCTTACCCACTAAAGGAGGTTCAACCTCTTATTGAAAACAAAGGAGGAATGGTTTCCTACATTAAAGTCTTAATTCCTAAATCAAAATCACTACTTAAACCAGAAAAATTAACACTTGAAACATTTGACTACGAAACTCATTTTTTACACATTCAAACTTTCTTTAAGTCTTTGAAAAATGCTAAAATATTGGAATTCAAAGTGGAGCTTTAAACTATCATCAAATTGCTTATAAACAAACTCATTTAAGTTAAAATCAAACTTAGAAAAAAAAAAAAAAAAAAAAACAAAGTGTCCTTCACCTACATAGGTTTGGCCACTTCTTTCAAATCAAAGGAAAAGTGGTTTCTTTTCAAAATAATCACACTCTCTTAAAAGAATACCATTTCAAAACACATTTACCACCAAAGGAAATCAAAGCAAAGAACAAAATCAAAGGCCTTCCCTTTTAGGGGGGTTCGGCCAACCATGGGGAAGAGGAAAGGAGTTGTTCTTCTCCCCATTCAAGCATTTCACTAAGCTTAAAATACATAGAAAATTATGTAAAAGCATTCTAATACTCATTCCTCAACCCAATTCACACAATTCTCAAAATTCCATTCAAAAACCTAAAAATTGAAAACTTAAGAAAATGAAAGAGGAATAGAGATACTAGTGCACTAACCTTATTAACAAGCTTGAAGGTGATGCGGAAACCCCAAGATTAGCATGCAATCTAAAATTCCAGCAAGCAATTCAAGCAAGAACACTAACCAAAGACAATCCCTTCCCTACCAAACCCCCAAACAACAAGGATTGAGAAC